>OVBJ01003939.1:0-10291 GCA_900406535.1 Noccaea bulbosa | reverse complement strand
TGAGAAAGTCAAACTTTAGTCAACTATAAAACTAATTTTTTTTTGTAGGTAATCACCAAAAAATGTTTTCTCGATCAATTGCAAAATTAACCCTCCACGTGTAGTAGATCTCCAAAGAGGTCTACCACAAAAAATGTTTTTTCGAACAATTGCAAAACTAACCTCCACGTGGAGTAGACCTCCAAAGCGGTCTACGACAAGTTTTTTTTGTTTGCAAAGGAAATGGTGCGGTCAAATCTGCGTTGACGAGTAGACCTCAATGGAGGTCTACCAAGTGAAAATAGACCTCCATTGAGGTTTACTGTCGCGGACCAAACCTGAAATTTTTAGATTTTTGAAAAAAATGTTACCTGGCCGCCTGAGAAAGGCTCTTCGAGGGCTAAGAACTTCGATTTATGCCTTCAATAACGAACTCCGGTCGTCACCATAAGCTAAACCACCGGAAATGCCAAGACCCAAGATTTGAGTTTGCTTATAGAGTTCTTGTGATGAAAATGGAGAAAAAATAGAAGAATAAGAGTTTGTGAGAGTTTGTGAGATGAAGAAATGAGCAATGCTAGCCTCAAAAGTGAGTTTTCGGAGCATTAAGAGTTCCAAATTGGTTGGAAATGGTGGTTGGAAATATTGATGATATGATATTTTCGAAATTAAGTGTAGAAGATAAGGGGTGTTTGGTCTTTATGCAGATCTGGTAGACCGCAGTAGTGGTCTACCACTCGAAAAAGTAATGGCATTTTCGTAAATAATTGGACGAAAAAAAAAAAACTGACATAGGTTAGTTTTGCATTTGACTAAATGTTTTGGTCTAAAAGTGAAAACACCCCCATCATCATTGTTTGAAATGACCCAATCTCCATTTTCCGACAAAAAGTCCAAATTATTGGATCTCAGTATTTGTTTCATGGAGTAAATGCTCACCTATAAAATTTAATAACGTTAATTTAGACCACCAGTCAGCAAGATATCTTTGAATTCTTGAAGTTACAATATCATAAATCGTTACATGAATAATTTTGTATCTTATCTTCATTTTCCCATCTTTCAAGAATTTAGAGGAGGCTTTTCTATTCTCTTTAAAAAAAAAAAAAAAAAAATTAAACGTGTCAATTTTGGGATCGTGAAGTCAAAAATTCAAAGATGGAGACAGTAAGGAGGAGACAAGTGAATTACGGTACGCCTTTTGTTTTTTTTATCTACTATAATTGATTAAAAGTACGCAGGCATTGATTTATCATTAAACCAATGGCTAACGATTCCTATGTTCCTAAGTTGCTGCTTCTGCTTCTTCTATTTAGCTTGTGTAACAATGCTGAGACTTCCTCTAACATCAAGTATCTTCCTGGTTTTGAAGGCCCTCTTCCTTTTGAGCTCGAAGCAGGGTTTGTTTCTCTCTTCTTGTGATTGACTAATTCGTGGTTCTGCTTTTGAAGATAATCTAAAAGTATGTGTATGTATATGTATAACTTCTTTGTGAATAAAAGGTATATTGGTGTTGGTGAGGAAGAAGAAGTGCAATTGTTTTACTACTTCATTAAGTCTGAGAGGAATCCAGAAGAAGACCCTCTTCTTATCTGGTTAAGTGGAGGACCTGGCTGCTCTGCTATCTCTGGTCTTTTTTATGAGAATGGTATAAATCTAAAATATATATATTTTTTTTTTTGAACTCATTTTGTCCAGTCACTTGTTTTGAATTAAAAAAAAAAAAAAAAANATAAAAAAAAAAAAAAAAAAAAAAACAAACAGGGCCTATAACTGTGAAGTATGAGGTCTACAATGGAACTCTTCCTTCTTTGGTCTCTACTACATATTCATGGACTAAGGTAGCACAAAGTATTTTTTATTCATATAACGTACGGTCACAACGATTTANAAATTTTTTTTTTTTTTTTTTTTTTGTCTCTCAGACTGCGAGTATAATATATTTAGATCAGCCTGTTGGAACTGGCTTTTCCTACTCAAGAACTCAACTTGCTGATAAACCAAGTGATTCAGGAGAAGTCAAGCGGATCCACGAGTTTCTTCGTAAGGTGAAAAGACTAACTTTACTTCTCTCTTGAAGCATCTATTCTTTAATCTTTAGGCATAGAAATCTTTATATTTTTATTTTTGTTTGTTGTGCAGTGGCTAAATAAGCATCAAGAGTTTTTCTCCAATCCTTTCTATGTCGGTGGGGATTCTTATGCCGGTATGGTTGTTCCGGCACTTGTTCAAGAAATCTCAAATGGTAGGCCTCTTATTTTCATTTCACTCTCCAAGCCTCTCTTTTTCCTTTGAGTCTCGTTTCTTAATGGACAATTCTCAAAAATACCACAAAAGAAGTTTGTGTTCCAAAATTACAATTGCTAGTTTTATNGTTTTTTTTTTTTTTTTTTTTTTTTCAACTTTCCAAAAGTTGTTTAAATTCCCAAAATACCACAAAACTATGGGTAAACTCCAAAATCTCCAATAAATAAACCCTTAACCCAAATCCAAACATTTCAATGATAAAATCTTAAAAATTATTTTTCATGTTTTTGATATTTTTGGAAAAAACAATTATTGGTACTTTTGGAAAAATAAAATATTTTAGTTATTTTAAGTTATTCATTTTTTTTTTGATAAAGAAGTTATTCATTTTTGGAGCGATAGTTTAAATAGTCCACTTTTAGAAACTGATTGATTAAATAGATCCATCTAGTATATTTGGGCATGTTATTTTTTACTAGAAAGATATATTTATGTCATTAGTTTATGAAAATAAATAGTCCTGCATCATCGTTCGAGTTTATATTGTTAAGAAATATATAGAGTAAGAGAAATTATCTTATATATAACAATATAAACTTGCAGGAAATTATTTATGCTGCCAACCTCCAATAAACCTTCAGGTTCATCGATATATGTTGCTTCTGTCTTACCTATATACCTTGTTGAGCACTAAAAACTGATAGTTTACATATTCTTCTTTACCACACTGACAAAAATAAATCAGGGCTATGTGCTCGGAAACCCGGCAACAGAATTTTCTGATTATAACTACCGGATTCCTTATGCTCATGGAATGGCACTGATCTCGGATGAACTCTACGAGGTATGGATGAAACATGTTTTTGTTTCTTGTCCCCACAATGAAAGTATATAACAAGCGATTGAAAACGTTTCTTTTTTTTTCTTTTGGCAGTCCATGAAGGAAATCTGCAAAGGAAAATATAGAAATGTTGATCCACGTAACAAGGAATGCTTGAAACTCGTTGAAGAGTATCAGAAGGTACATATACACACTCACTGGAAAATTTTAGTTTCTCTTCTGTGCACCTGGCAAAGGATCATTACTACTTAATCTGACTTTTTTGTGGTTATTTGTAGTGCACTGATAGAATAAACCCAGTATTTATTTTAACACCATTATGTGAAGAATCAGAAGATACATGTTATGTAAGTAATCCATGTTTCCCTCTCATGTTAACTGTTAAAAAATAGAACTATATTTTATGAGGTTGCATTTTGCAGTCATATCGGTACTTGTTAACTACCTACTGGGCCAATGATGAGAGCGTGCGCAAGGCTCTCCATATCAATAAGGTAAAATTATAACGACAAAGCTCACTTTACAAATTTATTTTTTCTTGTAACGAGGATCTATGATTTGCAGGAAAGTATAGAGGAATGGGTACGTTGTAATTGGGGAATACCTTACAATCATGACATTGAAAGCAGCGTACCGTACCATATGAATAACAGCATCAATGGCTATCCTTCTCTCATCTTTAGGTCAGAGTTTAAACTCTTCCTTTTGAAGAAGTTGTACAAGATTTCAAGACTTTTTTTGTAAAGTTTTTTATTTATTCTATGAACAGTGGTGATCACGACATGGAAGTGCCTTTCCTTGGAACTCAAGCTTGGATTAGGTCTCTCAACTATTCTCTTACTGATGATTGGAGACCTTGGATGATAGGTGATCAAATCGCAGGGTATTGCCTATATTTTTGATGGGGTTCTCTTCTTAATTTCATTTTATTGTCTCATGAGTTTATTAGAATCGCTCTGTTTTGGCAGGTACACTAGGACTTATGCCAATAAGATGACTTTTGCTACTATCAAAGTACGTCTTTTCTTTGTTTCTAATTATACCCAAAACATTTTGATAGAAGTGTTCACGTATCTTTCTTTATTGAATTGTGGATTGATTATAGGGAGGAGGACACACTCCAGAGTATAAACCATATGAGAGTTATATAATGTTCCAAAGGTGGATCAATGGGCAGCCTCTTTAACAAGTCCCAGATTGCGTTTGTGGGTTTTATTGTATTAAAACCAAGGCCCAAGATCACTAGAACTTGTGTAATTCGTTCAGTTGACTAAACTCTGTATACGAGAGAGACTTCAATGAAAGACGATTTGATCGACAAGCAACGGATATCTTTTGTTTAGTAATTTATATTCGTGATCACATATTTCAAGCCTGATAAAATATGAAGTAAGAACAAATTGACAAAAACAAGCAAAATAATCAAAATATAAGCAAATTGACAAAGTGTAAGCAAAAGAGAAGGAAAAATAATAATCTAAAAAGCATTAGATAAATTAGAAATTTTGATTTCAACAAATCTGAAAGTGAAATCATTACTATCAAAATGATTTACGTAAACATATTCATTGATACACAAAAAAAGCAGGCTTATGTGCCAATACCACTTTTTTTAGTATTTTTTTATTATTAAAAAATATAATTATAGTAAAATTATTCAGTTAATCATTTTTATTATTAAAATTATAATTATAGTAAAAATATAAAATATGAACTAATTGACAAAAATAAACAAAAAATAATCAAACTATAAGCAAAAGATAAGGAAAAAAAAATCCAAAAAATAATCAGATAAATTATAAATTTTGATTTCAACAAACCTGAAAAATCAAAGCATTAATATTGATATTATTTACGTAAACAAATTCATTGATACACAAAACGATAAGATCAAATAGATTAAAGTATAACTATAGAAGTTTGTAAGACTAGTTAAGTACGTGGAGTGATGTATTTAATTTCATAACATGACTATGTAAAAGTATGAGTAAAAGTGGAGTGATGAAGATAAAATATATAAAAACACACACTTTCCTTTTAACTATCAAATAAACAACAATTCCAACGCTTATTTTTATCTAAGTTTCCCAAAAAAGCCCAAAATATTGAAAATCGACAACGAAACCGCAGAATCAGCTTTTCTCTCCATAACCAAACCGGAAAATAAAAAACCTAAACCGGTTTTCCTCCATAGTGGAAAGTGGAAACAAACAACAAAAACCGAAACATGTACACACAGCAAGCAAAGTTCACTGATTCAGAGAAAACTAACACAAACTTTCCAATAAATACCTATTTACACACTTTTCATCATCAAATTTCATTTTCAAAGAGAGATCTTTCACCGTCCGTATAAACGATCATCGTCTTCAAACTCGGTTACTCCGAGCATGGCAAGATCAAGATGACATTTCATCTCTGATTTGGTCTGTTGCAACTGTGTATAAGTATCGATTATACCAGAAAGATTTGTATTTTTCCTGCTTGAGTATGTTCTTGGCTCTAATCCTTCTTCTCCACCTTTCAAGATTGAAACAATCTCTTCCATTCCCGGTCTCCGAGACTCCTCGTTGGTCACACACGCCGCTGCAGCACGGATCATCATCTCCATGTGAACAGAGTTTTTTCTTGTACATGTTAACCTCGGATCAAGAAGCTCCTCTATAGCTTCTATCCCTCTATCCAACAACGGTTTCGCCTAGAGAAAAATACAAAGAATCTAACTTTAGTCTTTTAACCAAAGAAACCCTAATTTGTATCATCAGAGTCAATACTTGTTTGACATACCCAAACAACCAAATTTTCTTCACCAGATGATCTTCTTGGCTCGATTGGTTTCCTACCGGTAATTAGCTCAAGCAACACAACCCCGAAAGCGTAAACATCGGTCTTGTCAGATATCTTACCATGCTGGAAATACTCAGGAGCTAGATACCTGCAAGAAAGTTACCAAAAAGGGGTTTAAACCAATATGGAAGGAGCAAGAACAAGACTCAATGGAAGCTTCGATCGGTACCCGAATGTGCCTTTCACAGTCTTGCAGAGGAAAGGAACAGAAGGTGCAGCGGTCCAAGTAGCTAATCCGAAGTCACACAACTGGCAAAACTAGCACAAATCAGTTCTTGTTTCCCCGATCAAATCATCGAAAAGATCATTCATTTCTTGAAAAATGATTTGTAGTTTTACCTTTGGTATTTTCTTTGAAGAAAGAAGAATGTTAGAAGGTTTGATATCTCTATGAACAACACATTGCTCTGTTCCATTATGCAAATATGCAATAGCATCTGCAATACCTAACGCAACCTTGTACCTTGCTGTCCAAGGCAAACCAAAAGCGGATGTCACTCCTTTCTTCTTCTTCTTCTTCTTATCTATTGAAAAAAAAACCCGAAAATTCGAAATCCGGTTAGCATGAAGAACATACTTTTGATCTAATGAAAAAAAACGGAGATGGTAAAAAGATGATTATTCACCGTGTAAATAGTGTTCAAGACTACCACCAGAGACATACTTGTAAACCAAGAATAGACCTTCTTCAGGATCAATACAGAATCCAAGAAGAGGCACAATGTTTGAGCTATGAAGAGAGCTTGCTATCATCAACTCTCTGCAAAAAGATTTCGGAGATTCTTTGTCTTCTTTATCAAGTCTCTTGATTGCTAAAGCTGTTTTCCAAATTCCGATTTTACCCCTGAACACATAGCTACAAGCTCCTCTCCCCAATACTCTCCCTAAAAAACAAACCAATTGAATCAAAAAAGTCAAAACCTTTACCAATTTTTTCAACCTAATCCCTAAGAAGTAACTAAAGGTTTCACCTTTGGAGAAATTACGAGTGGCGGCGACGATTTCGTCGTAGCTGAATCGAACCAATGTATTAGCCACCGGAGAAATGCTCTTTTCCAGCGACCGAGCTCTCGTCCACCGCAAATCATCCGTCGATTTGCCGGTTTCTTTAACTCCATTCTCAAGATTCACCATCAGAACCGTCGCGGAGCCACCGGAAACAGAGAGATTCCGGCAAGAAGACGAAGCGGAAAGCGAAGGCTCTTCTCCTTTCATCTTCTCAAGCTCAATGTTTGAACAGAGACTGAATCTAAACGAGGAATGAACAGAGTGAGGATCAGGATTCATATTTTCCGGAGCTGTTTCCGCCAAAAGCCACGCCTTGTTGTTCTCTCCGCCGCCGCCGCTGCTGCTGCTTCCGCCGCCTCCTCCTCCGCTGTTACCATTGTTGCCGGAGCTCTCGATTGAGCTCGATGGAGGAAGGAAACAAGAACCCAAATCAAAGATCATTTTTTTCAAAAGGGTTTTGATTCCTCTGTCATTGTAGTCTCCGTCGAGATCTGAAGCTAAAGGAGACGATGAAGAAGTGAGAATTGGGAGATTTGTATCTGAATTTCGTGGATGAACAGAGGCTCCTTCATAAAAACCCATTCTTTTGGATTAAACACAGATCTCAAGAAAAATAAAAAAGCACAATTACCTAGAAAAAAGCAAACAGAAAATAGATTCTCTTTAGTGAAAAGTTTGATTCTTTGAAAAGCTCTTTGCTTGATGGAAGAGAAAGAGAATAAACTTAATTTTTGTTTTTCTCTCCTCTTACAGAGATATTAGCAATTTTTAGAAGGTTTATAAAATTGAAGCTGGAAGAAGATGATTAAATTAATATATGAATAGTGGTGGAAGGTGGAAACATTTTAATTTTTTCTATACCGTTAAGTTGTTGTTGTGATCCTGAGCAAGAAAAAACAGGAGAGGGGGGAAATAATTAGGTATTGATTATTGATTAGTGGGATTTTTAAAATTATTGAGTTTAAATAATTGAGAGCGTTACAACAAAAACAAATCAATCAATGGGTATTAATGTAAGAAAATAAAAGGGTATGTAATAATTTAAAGATTAGGTCATATGGGTAAAGCTGTTTTCTAATACTCAAAGGGGGACAAATGCTGATCCCACGAGGTTATGGTTTTATAATAATAATGGAGAAGAGAGAGAGTATTTAAAATATTCATGACAACAAGTGTTACTACCGATATAAATAAATTAAATAATCAAGTGTTACTACTTTTAGTTTTATATTCTCTCTGTTTCGATTCGTACATGTGGAAAATACCGACAATAAGGTAAGGAGTCCGATTTGTAATGTAATGAATAGTATTGTATTACAAAAATTTTAGTTATTACAAGATAGTACGAAACGTAGCATTACAATTATTGATGGTTCGAAAGATAATGGTATAAATAGTGATTTTGTAAAATGATAGTACACCGATTGGTGACATCATAGCAGTACAATAAAATTTATTATGATTAAAATATAAAAACAAAGAGAAAAAATAAAACATATATAAAAATTTATTGTTTGTAAATAACTTTACTTAAAACATAAAATAAATGTCTATTTTATTTTTATTTCTTTGATAACTATACACAAATTTATATGGTAATTCATTTAGATTTAAGAGTATATAAATATTTTCTAATAAAATTATCTTAATAATTGTCGGGTTTGTTATATATACTTTATGAAACTGAAAATGTTGTATATTAACATTTTCTAATATTTTTATCATAATAATTATCTTTTTTTTTTTAACATCTAACTTTATTAATATTGAACATAATGTAGCATTACATAGAAAATACAGAAATTATTAGAATTACAGCCAAAGACACATCTAAAACTAGAAGACAAAACAACAAAGAAATGAAATCTAGGCAATCTTGTTCTCCCATAAGCCTTCCACACACTCGTCTTCAAACGATTGTCATAGTCAAACACCCGTATAAAACTGCAAAACATATGTCGCAAGATTTGCAACATAGACAATATAGTACACAGTTTCTTCTGTTGTATAACATTGACCAATGCCCAGTTTGGATCTAAAAATGTTATTCGATTTTGAACCCAATGTATTGATTCCCTCTAAGTAAATAAAAACTGAGATTGCCAATCTTCAACGATTCTAAGAACATCGCCATACAACAAAAAGGGTGTACCGTTGGCTTTGAATCGTCGTCTCTTCCATGGTGGTTTCCATAGCTTCAACAATGATTCTGATTTTCGATACCAAATATCCTGTATCGAGAAATAGAATTGACAAGATTCTTCTTTGGTTGAAATCAGTCTTCTTCTATCGCTGATATCTAAGCCCTCTGTAGCATACTTCAATGGCCATGAGTAACGAATCACCATTATCTCATCATAGAATCTCTCCTTCGGATTATCTTCCATGACCAAAAGGAAGATGAAAGTCCGATTACGATAACGTTTCTCTAGTTTCGGGATAAGAGTACCCAAAACTGTTGTCAAACTCCATAGAAATTGGCCATCGATCATGGGCATGGTGACCACGTCGGAGATAACGGATGCGTAGTGGATGTAGCCGCTGCAACATCTCATTTTGATCCCTGTTGTACTAAAACCGATTTGAAATCGGAAAAGATCTGGTGTTTCTGGAACCGTCAACGGTGAGAAAACCAGAAGATAGATGATTGCTGCTGTCACTACGAAAAAACACCGATGATGAAACCGCGGTTGAGGATGAGAAGTGGTGGATGACGGTGGATTGCCGAGATCTCCCATCGCCCTCCCCTAAACTCTGTTTCGTACGTCAGAGAAACTCTTCAAAATCAGAGTGGCTCTGTTACAAATTGAAGTTCAGAGATGGTCGGAGACAACCATCGAAAAGAAACTACGATCGCCTTGCGCGAATCGCCTCAGAGAGAAAGCGGTTTTCCTCTATATGTTATCATAATAATTATCTTATTTGTTATATTACCTTATTATATCAAAAACTGAAAATGTACACTTATAATAAGGTTGTTCAATTAAATATTTTTTCTTCTTATTTATTTATTTAAATATAAACCTTACTATTTTTTTAGGTCTTTAGGAGTTTTAAATTATTTATTTGAACTGTTACGTAAAATTTTGATTAACCAAATAAACGTAAAGTTAATTTTAATCTAATTCAAAAATAAACAACCAAAGTTGAGTTGTTAGGTAATATGTAATACATTTGATTTATTTTTTTGATAAAAATACTATGAATATAAAATGAGAATTAATAAAATAGAAAATAATCCTGTTTTATATGTATGTTAGATGAAAAAATAATAATTTAACAATTTTTAGTTAAAACAACCAATCAAAACTTTTTTATAAACTTTTAACAGTTTGTCAATAATGTATCAATAACATATCTCCATATGTT
>OVBJ01003938.1:0-10293 GCA_900406535.1 Noccaea bulbosa | reverse complement strand
AGCCACCGGAAAAGTGACTCCATGTCACTTGTTAATTTAAGTTCCAACACACAATACACACCACAACAAAATGGTGTAGTAGAAAGAAGGAATAGAACATTAATGGAGATGACTAGAAGTACTCTCAAGGCTATGAAAGTACCAAACTACTTATGGGGGAGAAGCAATTTGGCACTCTACCTATGTGATCAATAGGGTACCGACAAGAGCACTTGAAAACATGACCCGTATAAATGCTTGTGGAAGAAGACACCAAGCATTGAGCACCTAAGAGTTTTCAGCTTCTTAGCATCCATCAAGGTTGAAACCACAAATCTAAAGAAACTTGATGATATATCACAATCGCTAGTCCACCTAGGGATCGAGACAGGATCCAAGGCCTACAGACTTTACAGCCCAACGACACGGAGAATATTTGTGAGGCGTGATGTTTTTATGAGAAAACAAGTTGGAGATGGGATGAAGCAAAAGATGGACCGAGAAGGGATCCATGAATGTTTTACATGAGATGGGGTGAAGTTGTAGACGAAGGAGAAGGACCAGCTTTAGTAGGAACTGATCAAGAACAAGATCATGGCGAGACAGAAAACAATGAAGTCATCGATCAAGAAGATGATAAAGAAGATCCTCAAAACGTTAATGAAAATAACATACAAGAAGAAAAACAACTTAGGAGATCGAGTCGTCAAGTACATCAGCCACGTTATCTCGATGATTATCACCTTCAAGCTGTCGTAGAATGTGAGAGACTTATGCGTGTGATAAATGACGAGCCGAGTTGTTTTAATAAAGCAAAAGGGTTGGTAAAATGGACTTTAGCATGTGGAGACAAGATCGATTCTATCAACAAAGAAATGACATGGTTTTTGGTTGAAAGAACAAGTGACATGAAGGTCATGGGTCTTAAGTGGATTTCTAAGCTCAAGAAGAATGATGATAACACTATCAACAAACATAAAGCAATGCTGGTAGCAAAAGGATATGTGCAAGAATATGTATAAATGTTGATGAAGTGTTTGCACCAGTTTCTCGATCGCATTGAAACCATATGTTTGTTGATTGCATTGGCAGCATCACATATGGATGGGAAATCCATTATTTAGACGTAAAGACAATATTCTTACATGGAGAGCTTAGATGTCGTAGCTTTGTGGTGGAAGGAGAAGAACAAAAAGTGTATAAGCTTTCTATTGTTCGGTTTAAGACAAGCCCCTCAAGCTTGGAACAGAAATCTGGATAAAATCTTAAAAGATATGAGATTCAATAAGTGTGAAAAAAGAGAATGTTGTTTATCGTAAAGAAGAAGGAGGGAGCCTTCTCATCATTGCTATCTAGATGATTTGTTCGTGACCGGAAATACTCTCAAAGTGATAGATGAATTCAAGGCTGGAATGTCATCAAAGTTTCGGAAAGCTAAGTACTACTTAGGTATTGAAGTACATCAAGGAGAGGATGGAATCAAGATTAAATAAGAAGGTTATGCTCGAATAATTGTAAAGAAAGCAGGTTTGGATGATTGCAATCCAACACAAATACCCATGAAGTTTGTTTTGAAAGTGTCAAAGGCTCTAGAACAAACATAGAACTATAGCGTTGGGTGTTTGAGATACTTGCTTTACACAAGACTGGATTTGGCAATCTCTTTTGGAGTTGCTAGTAGGTATATGCAAAGCTCTTAGAAGTCACATGGTGACATAATGAAGCATATAGTATGATATCTTAAAGGATCTGCTGCATATGGCTTGAATTTTACATGAGGAGGATCAAAGAATATCATTGGATATAGTGATAGTAGTCACAATATCCTGATGATGGAAGAAGTACCACATGACACATGTTCTACTTTGGATCATCACAAATTAGGTGGTGTTCACAGAAGCAGGACATGGTTGCTCTTTCGTCATGTGAAGCCGAGTTTATGGCAGCAACGAAGGCAGCTATACAAGCTATTTGATTACAAGATCTTTTAAGCGAAATTACGGGCTGAAAGACAGAGCAGATCACCATCAAGATCGACAATGTTTCTGCAATTGCACTTACCGAAAACCCTGTGTTTCATGATAAGAGTGAACATATTCATGAACGTTACCATTTTATAAGATAGTGCATTGAGAAATAACTTCTCAATGTGAAGCACGTACTAGGGACTGAACAGAAGGTGGATATCTTGATTAAAGCTTTAGAGGTTTAGTGAAATGAGAAGTTTTATTAGTGTTCAAGACATGTCCAAGACAAAACCGAAGCTTAGGAAGGAGAACATTGGATAAGTTTCGATAGCTTGAAACTCAAAAAAGTTTTAGGAAGTTGTCTCTTCTAATAGGAAAAGAACAAGCAAAGTTGTGCTTATCCTATAAATATAATTGTCGAGATATGACAAACTATTAAGAAATGTTTAGCTTTGAGTTAGTTTCTAAACATTAATAAAACAGTAATTTTTTATAAGCTAAGTGTTCTTAGCTTTTGGGCTTTTCAAGCCCGTGTCCAACGCTCTAACTAGTATGATATTGTCCGCTTTGGGTCCATGTATCTTAGCCCTCACGGATTTGTTATTGGGCTTCTCCCCAAAAGGCCTCATACTAATTAGGTTGGACATTACCTATATATTAGACACTTCTTGTCTAAACTTCCGATATGGCACTTGAATTGATATCCTAACAATCCTCCCCTCAAGCCAAGGACCACACAAACCTGTGGCCTTCCCACCTTCAACGAAACCTGGCACCCTTCTTGTACTGCCGTAATCACCAACGGAACTCTTCACCTAACCATTGGCCTTATTAGGAAGACTTTCGACACAAGGACCGGCACCCCTAATCGCAAAGGTCACCTTTGAGGCTCTCCTCCCACAACGAACATGCAGACCACACCCACTTGTCCAGGTCCACTTTCCGAACCTTGCTCTGATACCAATTCTTGGGCTTTTCAAGCCCGTGTCCAACGCTCTAACTAGTATGATATTATCCGCTTTGGGTTCATGTATCTTAGCTCTTACTGATTTGTTATTGGGCTTCTTCCCAAAATGCATTATACTAATTAGGTTGGACATTACTTATATATTAGACACTTCTTGTCTAAATTTCTGATGTGGGACTTGGATTGATATCCCAACATTAACCTTAAGATACTGTAAATTTTACAATTTCTAATTTTTTTGTAATCGTTTACTTTTCTTTTTGTTTTTTTTTTAATTGTATTATCGCAATTGTGCATGCTTGTATGTTCCGACCGGTTTCCTCACAATATAGAACACTATGCCACTAGACTATAATTAATTGATAATTTAAAACTTTTCTCATAGAATTGTTATTGTTTAAGTCAAAAACCCGAATTCTTCAACGCTATTTACTTTTTGTATTCCTTCGTATTACCGAAAAAAATGTCGATATCTATCAAAAGGAAGTGGAATCTTTTTAATGTTTTCGTTTTTGTTTTTTTTTTTTTAGTATTGAAAACAATACGAGAAGAAAAGTAGGGGAAACGTTCAATTAATTCTTCAACTATTTGAAATTGCACGATTAATTCCTTAACTTATAATTGCACAATTTATTCCCCAAAGTGTGTTTGATTTTGCGAAATTAGATCTGAATTAATTGGACGTTAACGTCACTAACCAAACGTTTATTTCCGTTAAAATATAAATCGATTAACGCTCAATTAATTCTTCAACTATTTGAAATTGCACGATTAATTTCTTAACTTGCAATTGCACAATTTATTCCCCAAAGTATGCCTAATTTTGCGAAATTATGTCTCAATTAATTGGACGTTAATTTCATTAAACAAACGTTTATTCCCGTAAAAACATAACCGTTTCTCGTCGGGATTTTATAAACTTTCATAGGCGTTTTTCGCATAAGTTCAGTTCTTCTCTAATTTCGAAGCCTAAATCTCTAATAGAGCAATTTTCGAATTTTCTCGAATTGAGACGCGGACAGCATGAAAAACATCACGAAAAATTGATTTATTTGCCCAGAAATAAACCAAGTATTTGCTACCGATACATTAGCTTTATGCTCGAAATCTATAGATAACTCTTTTTGAAGTGAAAGTAAGGACGTCAGAGATTATCTATCGACTGTGAGGTGTCTTTCCGACGAAATGTGTATTGTAGAACCTCTATAAAATAATAATCGATAAAATAATAATCACTATAAAATAATAAATTTCTCCGGTCTCAATTTGGACCAGTGTATAAAATAGCAAAATGAGATAAAATGAGAAGATAATAATATTTTTGAAACTCCCATGTAAAAATATAGTCCCAACAATAAGCTAAAATAATAATTATAAAACTTAGGTATATATATGTAAGGTAATTCAGTAAAATATGATTCCAATGTAGTTTGTCTTTTCTGAAAGTTGGATTCTCGTTGGAGCATATTTCGAATTTTTCTTATTTTATCAACAATTTCTAGTGGTGTATTCAATTTGTGTTAAGAAAAAAGAAAAAAATTTATATTTTAAACCAAAACAATATCTCGTACAAAGAAAAAAAAAGTAAATAAATAAAATGGATAATCAAACATTAACATAATATAAAATATGTAAATAACAAAGTATAAGAAATTTTGAATAAAAAAATAAAAAATATATATTTTTATAAACTTTTTTGTTTTTGATAATTATTATTTTATCGATAAAATAATAACTCTATAAGATAATAAATTTTCAAAGTCCCAACATTATTATTTTATAGAGGTTATACTGTATGTGGAAGTGATATTGTAAGTACACTTCACAGTCGATAGATAATCTCTGACGTCCTTATTTTCACATTAAAAAAAATCGTCTATAGATTTCGAGCATAAAGCGAATGTATCGGTAGCAGATACTTGGTTCATTTCTGGACAAGGAAATCGATTTTTCGTGATGTTTTTCATGCTGTCGGCGTCTTAATTTGAGAAAATTTGAAAATAGTTCTATCAGAGATTTATGCTTCGAAATTGGGGAAGAACTGAATTTATGCGAAAAACGCATATGAAAGTTTATAAAATCCCGACAAGAAACGTTTTATGTTTTTACGGGGATAAACGTTTGTTTAATGAAGTTAACGTCCAATTAATTGAGACATAATTTTGCAAAATCAGGCATACTTTGGGGAATAAATTGTGCAATTGCAAGTTGGGGAATTAATCGTGCAATTTCAAATAGTTGGAGAATTAATTGAGCGTTGATCGATTTATATTTTAATGGAGATAAACGTTTGGTTAGTGACGTTAACGTCCAATTAATTCAGACCTAATTTCGCAAAATCAAACACACTTTGGGAAATAAATTGTGCAATTGTAAGACCTAATTTTGCAAAATCAAACACACTTTGGAAATAAATTGTGCAATTGTAAGTTGAGGAATTAATCGTGCAATTTCAAATAGTTGAATAATTAATTGAGCGTTTTCCTGACAGGCAATGGGCCTGGGAATTTGGAAACATAATTTGTTGGAGAGGTTACATCATTGGGAGTTAGTAGTGCCTTGTCGTTTAAGTGTAATGTTAAAAGAATACCAACAATAATGAAATGAGATTATCAAAAGTTGTGATTTTCAACATAATCCCAATTCAATAAAGTAATTAGAACAATGATTAATTAGTTCAGCATCCCTTGACTGGAAATACTAGATAGATACTCCACTACATATATATATGTTAAAAAAAAAAATGCTAGTTAAAGTGTCAACTTAACTCAATTTGTATAATATTAATCCAATCACGGCGATCAGTTTAACAAAAGACACTAGGGATTAGGGAATACCATAATATGCAAATACTGATATACATGGACTGTCGTTTGAAAGTGAAAGATGCTTTCGATTTTGTGCCTCGAGTTGATTTTTTTTTTTTTTGGGACGTTTCTACTCAACGGGATCTGTGACGCAAGTAAATAATTAAAATGTCTTCATGAAGACGTATGGATGTTGTTCTGAAAATTCTTCGACTCTCAGGTCAAATAAAAACCACACGACTTGGTAGAGATCCAAAAATCAGAGAGATGAAAATAGGGGTTAGCTACGATTCCTTTGAATTGGATATGTAGGAATTAGGATGATTCACAGTTCATTGAGTTCAATACGTATTTATATTTAGTAAGTGGTGTTTCACCTCTTTTTAGTCTTCTGCGATTAATATTTTTGGTGCGAGATATATGCATGCTGCTATGAGAAGCGAACCAAAACTTAAGAAAGAGATCTCAAGTCATCAGAGGACTTACAACTTCTAGGTTTATATGTTCATAAGATGATCACGTTATCTATCGAACCGAGATTTTCAAGAATATTTATCGGCAAAAAGATACTTGTTGTGCTTACCTGATCCGGTTTGAATTCCAGGTTGAAATCAATTATTTTAATATTTTTTCACATGCACTACTATACTTTTTTTTAATGGGGATGATAATACGTCAATTTTTCTATAAAGTAATCTAAATTATAAAAAATTGTAATATAATATGTATTAAGAAAATAAACTGGTATACGTATTATAAATATGCAATCATGCATGTCGACGCGACTATCTGATGTGTGTGTGTAAATTCCTTAATAATCGGATACTTAAACTTAAGTCATTTACGAAATCACTAATACTCAAACATTGCACATCATTTCTTTAAAAACAAAAAAAAAAAATTACAAAGAAAAAAATGGTTTTGGATAAAATATTGGGATAGAGCCGACAAATATATTGTAGTTTTTAGTAAGAAAGTAAAGAAGATACGATAAGATCGACGACATTGCATGTACATATTTTTCTTTCTTTCACGTCTTGTCGAGTTCTAACTAATTATCTTAATGCAATAGTTACATTGTTAATGTTTATATATTACTATCACTATAAAAAGGTGATTATTGCTATAAAAAAAATTTGTCCGTCAGAAACAATTCATGATGACAACAAAATATTCCAATTTATAATAAAATCATCACAACTTATTTTTAGTCTAAAAAGTCACACAAAAAAAACGATAACAATTTATGACACCGTTTAAATGGCAAAAAATGACACAATTCATGACAAACTATACTGTCACAAATAAGTCATAAATTGTGACAAAAAAAATACAACATTATAGATTACACCAAGTGTGCCTTGGGTTAGTGACGGACCGGCGAGTTTTCAGAGCCTCCAAATTTTTTGCACCCATAATTTTTTTTTTTTTTTTGAAAAAGGGCATAATGTAAAGAATTAAGACAAAGAAAATATGCGTTTAAGACAAAGGGCATAATGTAAAGAATTTACTCTCTAGATCGATTCCCGCTTGACACATGCGTTTTTTTTTATTGATGTATGTTAGAGATTACAATTCCGACGACAACCTTTATTATTATTATTTATCTTGTTATCCATTTTGTTACTCATCCCCTATCCAATATCACTCTCAAATTTTTCATTAGATTTTTATAATTTTTCTTGCATGCATTTTGAAAGTTATATCGATCGTATTTTACTTCCAAATGTATATTCATGTTTTTCTTATTTGGTAGCCTGATAGCGATTCATCAGCTTTATATCAGATTTCTAAATATTTAATTAGTACCTGAACTCTTTTAATAAAATACGTTGAGCCCATAAACTGACATGGCGGTATCACTAATACAAAGTTACAAACTAAGCCACCATCTTTATTTAATTATAAATAATAAATTATAGCTAAAGTATCAAATTTTTCGCACTACGCATACAATCGTTTAAATTTGTATGGCCAAATAAGTACTATATGTTAGCTTTTGTTTACTTGAAGACGAAGAAAAGTATATACCTCTCTCTCGTATGACGGTATGACCATACGTATTACTTTATGTCGTATGTTACAAGTCGTTTAGTTTGTTCATATCGGGTTTTACTGTGATTTTTACTTGGACAAAGTTACAATGGTTATTTAAACCAAGAAATCAAAAGTTACAATCGATACTAGTGAAGGGAAATAAAAAACAACCTTTATCAAGAAACCAAGAAAAAGAAAAAAAACTGTTATATCGTATATTTACATATAAAAATGTTAACATTTAGATCGTAGATATTCATAAAATAACATATTAACGAGAAGAAGTTTTAAAAAGAGAAAAAGCTAAATTTTTACCTATAACCCCAACATTTTTGTATGATTATTGTTTAAGGAAGTTTGGGGCCCATGAGGGTTATTATACTTTTTTGGTCATTCAAAGTAAAAATATATAAAGGCATGCCCAACATATGGGGACCTAGTGTCCAATTTAAATGGGGCAACAAGAATTACCAAATAATTATTAGAAAACTAAAAACTAATTTTCACATATATTCATGATTGGTTTTTTAGTGTAAATAATAATAATGATAAATCTTTAATTTTACTTATTTATTTTTTGTTTAAAATACATTACCATAAATAAATATATATATATATATATATGTATATATATATATATTTTTTAAATAGCCATAGTTTAAAAAGTAGTAAAGATGATGATATAAATATGGAGAAATAGTATATATATATATATATATATATAATATTTTTTCAGTATAAATTTTTGCAAGGGGGAATTTAAGTATAAGCTCAAAAGTTTCTTTAAAAATGTATAAGCTTCAAACCCTTTGTCCGAAAAGTCTGTTGATTAAAAGTAAAATTGTCTCAACTCTTAACCAACCAACCCAATTTAAGATATTGTTTCAATTGGTTAAGGAAAATTTTAGATCTAAAAAACTGACCCAGAAACCGGATTGATCGACTAATTACTGAAAGACTTACTAAAAACTAAGACTTGATCTTACTTTATTTTGGTATGGTAGTTCAAAAGAAAATTTGAAGAATATTTTTGCTAGAAATGTTAAAATCCAAAGAAAAACGTAACCTAATAAGAGTAATCAGAGGAACGTTAGATTTAGATTCAATTCATGTATTTGATAAATCAACAATTTTAAAACAAGAAAAACTAACAACCAATATTAATTGATGGGCTTTCATAAGTGAAAGCCGAAAAAGCCCATATGCCCAAAAAAATTCACTAGCATACAAATTCGTAATTTGATGAGCCTTAAGAGAGAATGCACAAGTCTTCTTCCGACATTTTTAAGAACCGTATGATATGGGACAGTATAGGACTTTTCGATAGATTTCGTATATTCTATTTACTTTTATCATACCACTTGACTTTGGTGGTGAAACTGAAAACAAAGAAAACTAGAACGAGTAATAGTGAAAAAAGTGATTGGTCAAAGCAAATGCAAATTTGGGTCCTAGCTGGCATACAATTAAATTACTAGAAAGGGAGACTCTGACGGCGACGCAGGCTTTTCAGTGTCCTGTCCTAAAGGACGAAATGGACATTTATTTGTTTTTCCGTTTATTTTTCTCAAAATAATCCTTTTTTTTTTTTTTTTGGGCTAGAAGAATCAAAATACCATGCTCCAAGTTCGAGTCCGCCATTCAAAAGGTTCTGCAGTATAATAGGGAAGACATTATAAAATAAAAATAAACGAAGCATACGTTTTCCTCCGCTTTTAATTAATTTTGTCAAAAGAAACAAAAAAAAACGAAAAGAAAACGTGAAATTAATTAGTTTTTTCCATCAACTACAACAATTACATAATTAGCACGGACTATATTTGTTATGACAATTATTATTATATAACAAAAATGCCCCGGTTATACTTAATGTTATGTCATTTGTTAAATGCGACATTTACTCTTTTCTTATCAACACTATTCGATCTTTATTGCTTTTTTGCGTTTGTTTTAAACGAATTGCTCATGAGCTCATGAGCTCATGTTTTTCTTGTTCACATGTTCTCTTCGGTACCGCGGACTACCATTTAAAAACAAATTAAATTGACACTAATAGTCAAGTAAAAACCTTATAAATATGTACTAGGTGATAACCCGCGCCCTGCGCGGAGTGAAATATTTGTTAATTTTTATTATTAAAATTATTGGTGTTTTTTTTTATTTACTTTTTATAATTCATTCTTAATTAATTTCAAAAAAAATAACATAACATCACATTCAAAACCATAATATCAATCACACATAATAATTTCATATTTAAATTATGATTATTTTTAAAAATTGGTAAAATTATATATATTGTTTTTAATCTTATGATTAAATATGGTATGATTGTTTTTCTTCTTTTTCTATAAAAAATAAATAAATATTATATGAAATAAATTCAAAATTGGTAACATTATATATGTTAAGTTCAATATGTAATTAATAAAATTATTACTTAAAACATGATAAGTTATGACTGATTTATAGGTTAATTTGTTAATAATAAGGGAAAATAATATATATTTGAATCTATTCATAATTAAAAGACTTT
>OVBJ01003937.1:0-10293 GCA_900406535.1 Noccaea bulbosa | reverse complement strand
ATTAAAATCATTTATAGACTTCAAGTCTTGTAATATTAGATGCAAAAACAAGATATTTATTTAGAAGATAATTAAAAAAAAAAATATTATCAACCTACATATATGTATAAATAAAAAAATATAATCAAAATAATTAATATTAATAACATATACCATTTTATTATCACTTCAGGTGATAATTTCAGATAAAAAAAAAAACAAAAACAAAAACAAAATATCATTTGAATAACTTTTCATTTTATATTATCACTTCGGATGATAATGTTATTGTGTCTGCAAGACAATAATATTTTCGTGATGTATTCTAGCACCTTTGTATTAATAGTATTATTCCTACTTATATACTTTNTATACTTCAAATCATGTGATTTTAGAATACAATCACTTTCTTTATATTCTCTTTACTTCATATCACTTCTGGTGATTATTTATTTTCTTTAGATTTATGTATCACTTCTGGTGATCAACTCTTTTCATAGATTACTTTATAATCAATTATTTGATTTTATTATCATCAAAGATGTTATGATAAATAAGCACATTCATAACATATATGATCTAGGCACATTCATATCAAACTCTTCATGAGTGCTGGCGATTTCAAAAACAACTAAATAAAGTTGTAAAAGAGTAACAATAACTAATGATTCCAAATAATCAAACCAACATAAACCTAAACCACCAAACCAGCCAACGATCCTATGTCAAATTCTGATTAATGATTTTCAATTACTGAAAAGCATGATGAGCCCATGTAAACCAATGAATACCAAAACACCAAAATTTCAATTTCTAAGAATTTATGTGAAAAAGATTTGTGATAATGGTCAAACATATGGTTGGTGGTCTTCATTAACGAAGAAATTCCAAATTCAATTGGGAGCAACAAAACAATAATCAAATCAAGTACTTAGATTAATATATTAAAATAAGAGTCGGTGAGTGTGAAATCTAATGAACAAAACGTATTAGCTAATTCTCATAAATAATATAAACAATGAGACATCGGAGAACAAAGAGACGTTCTAGCGTCTACTAGGGTTTTGTTACAGCACATCAACAAACCGAACATAAACCAAACAAACGAAACTAATCTCATGATAATTGTGGTCAAATTAGCAATTTAATATGGTCAAGTAACATAAGAATATTTAATACTAATATAATATTAATAAATAACGAAATAAAATTCCAAACGACGAATCTTCTTCTAGTTAATTTTCAAGTAGTCATCTTGAAGCAATGTAAACACTGTTCAATTTATTATATAAACAATATATAAATAATACTCAATTTCACAAATAACAAATTATCAAGTAAGATAACAAATATCATACGAGAAGCAATAAATATATATGCAAACTAATAATATAAAATTCTTTTAGGATAAAATATAAATTTTTCTGGGATATATAAATAAAATATATAAATCCTTATGAGATATAAATATTAATCCTTCTGGAATATATAAATAAAATATATAAATCCTTATGGGATATAAATATTAATCCTTGAGGGATTAAGATGATAAACTCATACCAATAAATTAATATAAATTACTCATGGTACATTGTGAATTCGATCTTTAAAGAATAAGAAAATTTGATTTCCTCTTACCTCTTAGCTTAAAGGGCTAGGGTTTTAATCTAACTAGGTGTCTTACCCGCGCTATGCGCAGGTTACATTTTAATATTTTAAAAACAATATTATAATTTTTGTATTTTTTTTTATATATTACAGTTTTTAAAATAATTATAAGTCTCTGTTTTATAATTATAATTAAAAAAATTTCACTTTAAAAAAATATAAGCCAAATCATAAACCTCAAAAGTCACCCGCAGTATAGCCCTTGCCTATATTATGACATTGAATTATCGAATTTTTTAAAAAATTATGAAAAAAATAAACTAAATTATTTTTGCAAAAATAACCCTCACATCAAAAAAGTACATGTCAATCCTCCCAACTCAAAAGTTATTCGCAATATAAATTTGCCTATATCGATAACATAATATTAACATAATATTATTAATCAAATAAAACGAAAGAAACTCATTATAAATTGTGTCCTTCTCATAGATTCAATAGAGTTTTTCACTAATGTAATAATAGTTTTTTCAAAAATAATAATAATAATATTATTTTTTTAAAATCTAATTTGAACTAAATATTATAATGTTTTATTAATTATATTTTTCNATTATTAATCAAATAAAACGAAAGAAACTCATTATAAATTGTGTCCTTCTCATAGATTCAATAGAGTTTTTCACTAATGTAATAATAGTTTTTTCAAAAATAATAATAATAATATTATTTTTTTAAAATCTAATTTGAACTAAATATTATAATGTTTTATTAATTATATTTTTCACATAGCAAATTGCATCTTAAATATTTTAATAATCTATTTTCGATTATTCTATAATATTATATACTAAAATCGGTCAAATTGAAATTTCACATGTATTGGAAGGTAAACTCATCAGGGCATGCAACAAAAATTTTGGTTGAAATTCAATAATAGAATATTACATGCTGACAAAAGTTATATTACAAATTTTGTGTAAGCACATGATGGTAATATAATATGATTATGTCTATATGGACAGAAAGAAGTGTGTTTTACCGTAAAGGTCTATGTTCATGTCGACTGCTTCTTTAAGTTCCTCCTAAGAACGGAACCAAAAATTTTGCCTTTCAATAGAAAGGTCAGAATACTCACCCTCAACCAATATAGTTTTTACTGTGAATTGGATTAGAAATTTGTGAGAAGTGACTCCGTAGGATTTTTTATTGTTTAGGACTAAGAACTTTCTGATTCTATAAACCGCTCCGGCTTTCAAGTATGCTTTATATATGCTTATTCGGTTAGCCGGTATGAATGCATGGATGATAAATGCCTGCAAAGATTTAATTCACAAAACAAAAATCATAAATATATTACGAATTTGAAGAAACATAGCTAAAGTCATAAATCACTAAACATAAATTTGCAAATACCTTTTGATCAATGAGAAGGAGTTCGAAACCCAAAAGTAATCCACCATTTTTGACGTTTCGTGCCTCCCAGAAGTGGATGACTCTGGTAAGCACTTTGTTATTGCTTAAACATTTTTTGAGGTTGTCGAAGACGACAGAGGGAAGTGCCTGACTCGAGAAATAAGTGCTTGAATTAGCCATTGCTTTTGAAAATCTTGAGAAATCATTAATAACTTTGTTTTGAACTTGGTTTCAAGAGACAATAAGCAAGATGTATATATAGGACAATGTAAGATCAGCATATTCATAATACTAAAAAGAATCACTATACAATAAGGAAATTAGAGAATTGGTAAATATAAATCTAGTAATTATCATAATCCTAACAAAAATAGGATTTCAAAAACTTACAGGAATCAAGTTATTTGAAATGTGTATCGAAAATTGAGTAAGTATCATAATCATAACGCAATTAGGATTTCAAAAATTTACAGGAATCAAGTGGCTCGGAATTGCTCCTCATTGGGCAAAGAAGAAGGGCCTGTGAAAATGTTGTAAAGATGATTGAGCGTGTGAATCTATTAACTTGAGCCTCGTAATAGATTTTTAATTTTCCACTGAGATTAAAAACATAAATATGCCATTAATAGGTAATTTTTAATAAGTTATATGTCACTTAAGAAATTTAATTAAATTAAAATCTTAATACCTTAGAATTTCGAAAACTTACAGGAATCAAGTGGTTCGGAATTGCTCCTCATTGGACAAAGAAGAAGGGCCTGTGAAAATGTTGTAAAGATGATTGGGCCTGTGAATCTATTAACTTGAGCCTCGTAATAGATTTTTAATTTTTCACTGAGATTAAAAATGTAAATATGTCATTAATAGGTAATTTTTAATAAGTTATATGCTAATTAGGAAATTTAATTAAATTAAAATCTTAATATTTACGTAGACCAATCAGAATAGATTTTTTTAATCCTAGGTGGACACATTAATTTTCCACTGAGATTAAAAATATAAACTAGTATCTGACCCGCATAGCAGTGCAGTGCGGGATTATGTTTTTTTTTTTTTTTTTTTCCTTTTTTCCTCAACATGTGTTAATTTTACTTTTAGGTTTTTGTGCTTTTATTGTGTTATATGTTTCTTTATGTTAAAATTGTCATCTATTGTTGTTAATTGTCATCTATGTTACATTTTCATGAACAATAACAAATAGTCCAATCTAAGAAACTGTTACTGATATAGCGCATGGATATGATTTTTTGGAGGTAGGTCTGAGAAATTTAATAAAAATCCAAACCCGAATCCGAACTAAACCTCAACAGAAAAATAGAAAAACCGAATGGTTGTTATAGTTCTAAACCCGAAAATTTGAAACCCAAAAAACCTGAATTTTTTTTAAAAAACCCGCTAAACCCGGAGATAACCCGAAAACACCCCTTCACATTATTTTCTCTCCATAAATAACTTGTTTTATCATCTATTTATATATACTTTATGTTAATAACACCTTATTTTTGCTTAGTTTCTCCATATTTCAGTATGTCTTTTCTGAAAATAAAAAGTTTTACATTGTTTTATTCGAAAATATATTGTTCTTTCTTATGTCCAAACTTTTTGCTTGAAAAAAGAATTCATGTATTATTAATTTTTTTTCACTTAATTTTTTGATAACTAAGTCCAAGATCAATAATATTTTATGTTATGAAATATAAAGTCATTTAATGATTTGTAGATCATAATATGAATTAAAATATGGTAATGTGTTTTTATGAATATATGTATATGAAAGGTTGTTTTGTGCCCCATATAAAAAAAATTTCTAGATCCGCTCCTAACCCAAACCAGCCCAAATAATTCATGGACCGGGTCAATCCGTGGGTAATGGACCCATTTGACACCCCATACAACTACTTTTCCTTGAAAAAGTAGAAGCTGAAAAACTTTACCTTTCTGTACATTTCTTGCAACGTTGAATTTATAATTTCTTCCACAGCTTAATCCATTTATTTTCCATCAGTCTTCCTACTATAATCATGTGTTCTAAAATTTGCTAGCATTAATCGGGCATTCGGTCTGGGTCTAGCAAATTTTAAAATTTCGGAAATAAATCGAAAAATAATCAGGGAATAATTTTTTCTATAATTTAATATTTTATTAAAAAAATTATACATAACATATCAAAATTACATAATTGTTGTCTAAAAATTTATGCTCTTAGATATTTGTTTCATGGAATTGGGTTGGGCTCCTAGACCTCATGGTCCACAACTATCTTTATCTAATATTTAACATTTTACGGTTTATCTCTTTGCGTAATATTTTTTCTAATGATGAGATAACATTTATCAAAAATTAATACAATTAAAATATTTTTCTTTAGGCTTTCTCTTTCTCATGAAAACAAAACTCCTCTCTCTCGACTCTTCTTCTTCCTCTACTCTTTATTCTGATTTTTTCCTGATTTCTCATCCCCTTTTGTCTGTTCTCCTCATCTCCTTCTTTTATTTATTTCAGAATCAGATTTCATATAAAGTAGTGAATCTCCTCGTTCTCAAAGTGTAGAACAACATTTGACCGGAGATTTACCGTTTTCTGTCACCAATTTGACATCTCCACCTCTGGAGAGCTACTTTGAACACAGCTCTAATCTGTTTGTAAGTTGAATCCGCAAATCTGTTTGCATAACCAATAACCATTCATATATATATATATATTTTTTTTTTTTGGTCAACAAAAAATAGACAAACTATTTAGTCTTCGTAAATAATACACAAACTATTTATATAAAAAAAAAATTAATACCCAGATTTTTTAAAATGTAATTTTTACATGTATTGTTTGTTTTTATTTAAAAAAAAGAAGCAAAATCATTTGTCGATTCTCTCTCTCATCTCCATAGCTTTGGTCTTTTCCCCAAGTAGTCCCCAGATCTTCGTGTTCCCAGTAAAGAAGAAGCACAATGAAGGAAAGTGAAATTATAAATCGGTTGTGGTGCTTTTAGGAGGGTTTACATGTGAATGAACTTTGATTCCGGTAAGCTCCTTGCAATTGACCATGTCAACTTGAAATCTTAATTCTGTTTATTTCTATTTGCTTTTTTTTTTAGTGAGTTTTTTATTCTAAATTGCGATTTTTGTATGGACACATGATGACAGATTTTAATCGCTCATATGATGAAAGATGATGGAGAGAAACAATGAAGGAGAAGATGAGATTGAACTTCAGATTTTGTTATTCACAAATAAATGAATAATCAACTACACTTTCTCCGTTTAAAGTATCTGATTTGCTTTTTATTATAACGGTTTGATTTCTCAAAACCAATTATTAAACCAACCGGTCTGATTTAAGTATTTTTCTGGATCCGCGTGTTTTTCTTTTGGGTTTCGGGTCGAGTTATCTAGTTTTCTGAGTCAACTCACTCAACTCGGACAAAACTAACCCGATTTATTCCAATTGCCAAACACTATTTCTTCTATATTCGAGTGGTTTTTTGGTCCAAATTTTGTAATGTACTTCTCAATTAATATTATAAAGATAAACTGTTCGTTTTCATGCAAGTTTGGAAATATTATGCATGTAAATATTGTCAACTTAATGACACATCCAATTAATGCATTCATAGATAAGAATCTATATATCCACAATAGTTTTGATTAGACCGAAAACTAATTTGCGAGATACCAATCTTTAAAGTCCATGTACAGCCATAGTACTTAAGACGCATTAGTAAGTCGTAACTACAAATGGTCTGTTCCGAAAACAGTTCATTAACGCATTAGTAAGTTGTAACTCGTAACCCATATTCAAAACAAAAAGTTACGGTAATGAACATCAAGAAAAACTATTTTTAACTAGACAATTGGGTATAAGTCACACCACAAATCAAGTTTCACAAGATAATGGATATCACTCAGATAGAATGCTAAAATTCTAGTCAGAGAAGATGCTTAATATGACGTTTAAAGACATGCTAAAGAGAGTAAATTGTTGACGCTAAAAGTCTTAATAATTAACGAATCGTCGAGAATATTACCAAAGTTTGAGTATAAATCTTATTTGGATGGTTATTGTGGCTCCATGTTTGAGTATAAATTTATGAATGGGGAAGAAGACATTTAAACTAGAAAAAGTCCTAAAATGCCAGCCTATTCCCCCCCCCCAACTAAATCGATTCTATCGGGATCCACCCAAACTTTTCGACCCCCTCCAATTCCACCCAAACTTTTATTTCCTGTCGATTCCCCCATTTGCGTTTTGTTTAGCGAAATCGAGTTTGCGTTTTGCTAAACAAAACGCAAATGGGGGAATCGACAGGGAATAAAAGTTTGGGTGGAATTGGAAGGGGTCGAAAAGTTTGGGTGGATCCCGATATAAACGATTTAGTTGGGGGGGAATAAGCGGGCAACCCACTAATTGGTACTACTTGTGAGTGAACATGATAAGTTAGGCCCAATCAGGAAGAACCCAGTAAAGGAGAAGCTCATACAATGTGTTCAGAAGAAGACAAAGACACGAACTATACCTGAGAACATGGAGAAGAAGCAGTTAGAACTACCGCCTGAAAATATGGAGAAGAAACAGTTAGAGCTATTCAACAAGTTTGATATCCTTGGGTCAATTAACCATGGTTAAGAAGTTCTAGTGAAATCTATTGAGCTCTATATATTGAGCCTAACGTAGAGCGTTGTAAAGAAGTGAAGAATTAAAAAATTCACTCTTTCAAGTTTCTTTGTCTTGTTCATGGTATCAGAGCCATCACGCCCTAACAGGCATTTCAATGGCCGATCCACTTGTTCTTTATCCCTTTCCTAGTAACGTTCATGTTCTAAGTTCAGTCACTTTAAAACTCAATGATACCAATTACCTGTTGTGGAAAACTCAGTTTGAGTCCTTGTTGTCCAGTCAAAAACTCTTTGGGTTTGTTAATGGTGGCATACCAACTCCTCCGGTCGACAGTCCTATGTATGAATCATGGTTCTGTACTGATCAGCTAGTCAGGTCGTGGCTCTTTGGCACACTGTCTGAAGAGGTGCTTGGTTCAGTCCACACGCTGACTACATCTCGCGAGATCTGGCTCACCCTTGCAGAAAACTTCAACCAGAGTTCCCTTCCTCGAGAGTTTGCTCTCAGAACCACCCTCCAGCGCCTGACGAAGAAAGATAAGTCCTTTGCAATTTACTGTCGTGAGTTTAAAACTTTGTGTGATGCCTTGAGTGCTATTGGTAAACCTGTGGAAGAATCCATGAAGATGTTCACTTTTCTGAATGGACTCAGTGATGAGTATGATCCTGTTGCTACTGTAATCCAAAGCTCTCTCAGCAAGTTTCCCCAACCAACTTTCCATGATGTGATTGCTGAAGTCCAAGCTTACGACATGAAGCTTCAGACGCGTGACCAAGCGGCTAAGGAGACTGCTCACGTAGCTTACCAAGTTCAATCATCTGGACAAAGCTATGGCAGGGGGCGTGGTCGTTTTAGTCAGTTTCGTGGCCGTGGAAACTACTCCACCAGAGGCAGAGGATTTCCTCAACATCAGAGCTCTCAAGCTTCCTCTGGTGACTGTCCCATCTGTCAGATCTGTGGAAGGATTGGTCATACTGCCTTGAAGTGTTATAACCGATTTGACAACAACTATCAGGCATCAGACACTGCTAAAGCATTCACCTCTCTACGTGTAGCTGATGACAAGGAATGGTATCCAGATTCTGGTGCCTCTGCTCATGTCACCTCGAGCACCACGAACCTCACCTCTGCTACACCATATGAAGGTAATGATACAGTTATGGTTGCGGATGGTACCTATCTGCCTATCACTCATATTGGATCCACTGCTCTTGCATCACCTACTGGTATGATTCCCTTGAATGACGTCTTGGTTTGTCCTGCAATTAAAAAATTGTTGTTGTCAATCACTAAATTATGTGATGACTACCCTTGTGGTGTTTATTTCGACTCTACTAAGGTTTGTATCATTGACTTACACACTCAGAAGGTGGTGACACGGGGTCCAAGGCGTGGTAGTCTCTATATGCTTGAGGATCCACGTTTTTCGGTGTTCTTCTCAAACCGTCATTGTGCAGCTTCTGAGGCAACGTGGCATCATAGATTGGGACACTCGAACCTGAAGATCCTCCAGCACCTGAAAAAAAGCAAGGAAATAGTAGTTAATAAGAGTAAATCACCCTCCATTTGTGAGCCTTGCCAGATGGGGAAGAGCAGTAGGCTACAGATTTTTAGTTCAGATTCTCGTGTTTTGCATCCTTTAGACAAGATACATTGTGATCTTTGGGCTCCCTCACCTTTTGTATCTACTCAAGGTTTTAAGTATTATGCTGTCTTTGTGGATAATTTCTCAAGATACTCATGGTTTTATCCATTAAAAACGAAGGCTGGGTTTTCTTCTGTGTTCATCTCATTCCAAAAAATGGTTGAAAATCAATTCGACAGCAAGATAAAGGTGTTTCAAAGTGATGGAGGTGGTGAGTTCATGAGTAACACGTTTAAGAAGTACCTGGTTGAGTGCGGGATAAAACATCAGGTCTCATGTCCTTACACCCCTGAGCAAAATGGAGTGGCAGAGAGGAAGCATCGACATATTGTTGAATTAGGACTCTCGATGATGTTTCATAGTCAGACACCTCTGAAGTTCTGGGTAGAAGCGTTTGCTGCTGCGGTCTTCATTGGCAATATGCTCCCTTCGCCGGTCCTAGACTATCAGAGTCCACATGAATGTCTACTAAAAAGCAAACCTGACTATACAATGCTACGAGTTTTTGGAGCAGCGTGTTATCCTTACCTCAGAGCCATGGCAGAACATAAATTTGATCCAAGATCGCTCCAATGTGTGTTTCTGGGATACAGCTCCCAATACAAGGGCTATCGATGCCTCTATCCGCCTACGGGTCGTGTCTATATCTCTCGTCATGTGGTTTTTGATGAGGAAAGTTTTCTATTCAAAGAACAGTATCACAGTCTGCAACCAAGGTATGAGACACCTTTGCTCAAAGCATGGCAAGTTTCAAACCCCAACACATGCGCAGAACCAGAAACCAGAGTAGCTCGGGTCCTCATTCCACCATCACCAGCTGCAAAGATCAATATTCCTGTTCAAGAAGAAGTTGTAGCTGCACCTGAGGAACATGTTGACACAGAAGAGGTTATAGAACAACAGGCTAACTTGCATCCTATGACTACTCGATCTAAAGCGGGAATTCACAAACTAAACACTACAAGAAAACAGACCTTTGCCATCGGCACGAATTGTTGTAAAATCGATGGGAATAGGCCATTACATCGACT
>OVBJ01003936.1:0-10295 GCA_900406535.1 Noccaea bulbosa | reverse complement strand
AGTAGAGAGGATCTCATGAGTCTGACAGAGAGAGGCGGAGTGATACAGATCAAACCGTGGCTCTTCCATAGAGAGAAACCTCTAAACCTAGACTTAAAACTATCTAAACATGCGAGTATGTACAAGATGCAAAAGGAAAAGAAAGAACAAGGAGACCACCTAAGTGGCTCCGGTTTATTGAGATGTAACCGAGAGGAAAGTGTCTGAGAAAATTCATGATCTTCTATACAAGAGGCTGAAAGCAAGTATATATAGTTGAGAGGAGGCTTAGGTCGGCTGATTTATTGCACGGGCAAGAAGAGGAAACTTTCCATTTCTTCTTCTCGTGTGAGCTTGCTCTCCAAGTCTTGAATGAGGCGAAGCCGTCACCTTTGATCACGTGAAATGGTGTGGGCTTGAGTCTTGATGAATTCTAGGCTTGGCCCGAAGTGATCCTGGTCCATTTTGCTCATCCAAATTCCATGGGCCTCACTTACTCGCCAGGCGGACATGTCTTGGGCGAAACAACTCTTAGGCTTCATTGCTGCTCCAAATGGCCCAATTCCACCTCACCGCGGNATTGCTGCTCCAAATGGCCCAATTCCACTTCACCGCGGTGCGTGACTCATTTATCTAACTTTCCATATAAAGATCTCATGATTTGGACGTCGGAAAGCTCCTCTGCCGTGGTCATCTTTCGAATGCTTCGGTTCTGTCCAAATGCGGAAATCGGCCAACTTTGAGTTTTATTGAAGCTCTTGACTTGGAAACTTGCATGGATTATTGTTTGAAGTCCTTTTGCTCCATTATGCCTCCTTTTTGCCATTTTGACCTGTTTGCTTTCCAAAACCATAATATACAAGAAAACTACCTCTTGGATACAAAATCATTATTATTAAGTAAGAAAATATAAGAAAAACCAAAGTAAAAGCATGTAAAATATGGATATATCAACTCCCCTAGACTTAGCCTTTTGCTTGTCCTCAAGCAAACTAAGAGAGGAAAAGAGGTTTGAAAACGTGAGAACTCTCAATGCGTTTTGAAAATCCAAGCTAGGTTATGCTTTAGTAATCCACATGAAAAACGGTTTTGGCTGAAGGAAATAAGTACTTACATTGAGCTTAGCAGTCGTCCCAAGACAATCCACACTCCATATGACCATTCGGGCTCACCTCCTTTGACTCCTTTAGTTTCTAAAGGTGTGGTCTCAACTAGGGGATATCGATCAAAGGGGTTATAGACTCTTACTCATCCTCTTGTGTTTGAACACTTGTCTTGGCTCTTGTTTCACACCTCTCTCTCTCTTCTCGCTCCTTAAGTTGATTCGTCCCTTTTTTAGGGTAGCAAAGTATTTTTTTTTATTCGACTTCTTCTCCTTATTGTGGAGGTTTTTGGTGGATCTTCCATAGACGCGAGTATTGATGGTTGTAGCCACCTAATCCCCGGTTACTTGGATCAAAAGGTCTTCCATAGACGTGAGTATTGATGGTGGTTGCCACCTAATGCCCGGTTACTTGGACTTTGGTGCTTTTTATTTAAATTGGAGGGGAGAGAGAGGGGAAACCGAACTCACATAGACTTTCACTTATTGGTGAGGATGAGGAGTCATGCTCTTTGTAAAGCCAAGCCCCTAGCTAAGAGAGTTAAGTTCATTAAGGTGCGGAGTCAAAGATGGATCCTCCATCGGCTTTTTGGAAATCTGGCCGTTTTGGTGGACTGATCTGCTCAAAGTGTACATGAGATGAATGTGTTGCCGAATACTGTTTCAATGGTCACTTAAGCATTAGCGTAACATGGTTAGATTCAAAGAGAAGGTCATGATTCTCGGACAAAATTTTAACTCAATAAAACGACTCAAAGAAAACTGAAAATCAAAAAGAACAAACTTGTTAGTGATCCCCCTAGACTTAACTTGCACCGTCCTGGTGTAAGCAAATCCAATTAAAAGGGGTTTAAAGGGAAAAGTGAATTTGAAGGGAAGATTTTTTGGATTTTGTTACCAAAGTGTGACCATAGGTCATGAAGAGCGGGTTTGCTTTGTTGAGGAACTCCAAGTTGTATACAAATGAAGCAAATCATTCCTCAGATGTATTTGGTTGGTGAATTTTCAATCTCCAGACTTGATTCTGTCCTGATTGCTGTTGGGTCGTGTAAGGCTCTTTCTATCGACCCATAATGAGTGCTATGAACCACAGAGCAAACCGTTAAGAATTATATGAACAGGATTGAAATTTTACCGTCTAATACGATGTTTTGGAGTTGCTGGTGAAGTTTCAGTTAATTTGGTCGAGCGGTTTTGAAAATGCTTCAACGTGTTGATCCTTCGGTCGTCCGGAAGGTGGTGTGAAGCCACAGCTCGAACCGTGAGGATTTCTCTGACCGATCTTGAAATTTCACCGACCAATCATATATTTTATGAGCACTGGTGAAATTTTAGGCCAAACGAACGAGCGGATGGAGAGATCCGTCACTTGGTGGTTTATCTGAACGATCCGGAGAGAGTGTGATAGACCACAGCTCAAATGGTGATGAATTCTCCGACCTATCTTGAAATTCCATCAACCAATCATATATTTTAGGAGCACTGGTGAAGTTGGAGACCAAACGAACGAGCGGATTGAGATTTCTTTCACAAATTGGTCAGTGCGGCTCCGAGAAGAGTTGCTTGACCATTCTTGAAGTTCGGCTCGTTCGTTTTCCAATATTTTTCTTGGATTGTGGTCGTGAATCTCCAGGAAGTCATTTCCAGCTGGCGGTGGTGCATCTGCCGTAATTTGGGTTTGTCGGCCATTTTGGTGCCCGCCATCGACCGGATAGGGCTTCCAAGCATATCTCCGTAACCGGCAACTTTTTACCGTTTTATCTTTTTGATTTGCCAACCAATATAGTGCTGTCTGGCCGTCTGTGAAGTGTGGTGGATTTTGGTCGAGCCGTTTGTGAGATGGTCGGTTGTAGGCTCCTCTTTATCCGAGTGGTCGAGAAAATGGTACTGGATTGGATATCGCCTATGTTACTCGACTGTTTAGTGATTTTCATCGACATTTCTATCTCCATAGTCTTGTTTTACTGTCCCATGGTCTTGACCGCCTTAGCAAGGTTGTCCCGTCCTTTGATTCTCCATTGTTTCCTCTTGTCAAACTTTGCAAAACACTTGAAAACACTTATGCTTCGAGGCGCCATGAACAAGGGTGGGATGATTGGGTGGGACTTAACCATCTCATGCAAAACTCCTTTGATAGTCTTCTTTGGTACTTAATCCTAAAACATGTTTATTTTGTTTTTATGGGTTTTATAAAATTCCAAAAAAAATTCAAGTTAATAAAAACCAAAACAAAAGTTAAAAAGAAAAATATGGGTTGCCTCCCATAAGCGCTTGTTTTAAGTCTTTATAGCTCGACTCCTTGTGTTCCTTAAGTGTTAGGCAAGTATGGAGGCTGTAGGAAGCTCCTAGTACTGGATGGCTCCAAGTGCATCTTGTCTTGTAACACTTCTTTGATCAAGTAACCTTGTTGCGAGCCTTCTCCTCCACTTGTGTACCGAAATCTTTTGGATGAAAAACCGGGAGGTGCAGCAACATAGTAGATGTCCTTGTCAACATTGGCTAGTGAGATCCTCCTGTTTGGCCAATCCATGATTGCTCCAGCCGTTGCTAAGAAAGATCTTCGAAGTAGGAGAGCTTGGTCATCCGGATCCTCCATAGTAACTACATAGAAGTCGGCTGGAATGATGCAATCTTCAAAGTCAAGCTGAACATCTTTTACCTTGCCAAGTGGTTTGAATGAAGAGCTGTTGGCAAGTTTTATCCCCATGTTTGTCCGCTCCATGGATTCAATAAATCCCAAACTTCTTGCTATTACCGCCGGCATGAGGTTCACACTTGAACCGGAATCGCATAGTGCATCATCAAAGTATTTCCCATTGATGGAGCAATGTATAAGAAATTAACCTGGGTCATGAAGCTTGTGTATAGTCCTTGGCTTAGGCATTCCCTTTCTTGCTTCATCATACATTCTCTCCACCTCGGCTAGACTCCAATCGTTGTTCCACACAAAGTCTTGTAAGTAGGGGCTCTTGTTGCAAGCAATATCGAACGGCATATTGCACGGAAATCTTCTTGCAATGAAGTGGAAGTCATCAAGTATGTAGTCAAACGATGATCTTGCCTTCCTTTTCTCTTTGGGAAGCGGTGGTGGTGAAGTTCTTGGGGCCAAGGGTGTTCCTTCCGGCAACCTGTTTCCTCTTATCCTTGTTGTGCGTTTGCCTTTTCCTCTCTCATCCTCATCCCAAATTACTCTTGGATTGGTCTCTCTAACACCAAAAGCAACCAAAGCATTGTTAGGCTTTGAGTCGGCAGCTTTTGTGTTCTTTGAAGCTCGGCTTTTCTCTTCCATATCCTCCAAGCGTTTGGTGAGGTCTTTGACTTCTTTGGAAACTCCTCCGGTTGTGCCTTGCCATAGTGTGGTCTTCTCAAATAGCTCTTGGTATCTCTTCTCCACATAGTGCTTCAAGTCATCGAGCAACACCTTGAATTGTTTTTGTCCTTCCACCAACACCAACATAGTCGAGTATAGCTCCTTCTCTCTTTGGTTGACTTCCGATGCTCTCTTCTTGGCTTGGTGAGCCACAAGTGCAATTGAGTTGAGGCTCTCGGTTGTGCCATTGAGGTCATCTTCTAGGCTGGTGATCTTCTCATCAAGGTGGCTATCCATCTCCTATGAATTGAGGTTCACATCTCGGATTGCCTTGGTGTTGTCTCCGACGGTTGCGGCTTGTTTCTTCAGCTCCTCCTCCACTTCAATACACCTTGATTCGACTCTCTCTACTTGGTCAGAGAGGCTTCCAAACTTCCCATCAAGTTCATACCCTAGGAATTCTAACCTCGATTCAAGATTTTGGTTAGATTTCCTTTGGCTTTCCATGAAGTTCTCAATCATGGCTTTGAGGTTTCCCTTTCTTTAACAACCAATTCTCGATGGCTTATCATGTCATGTCTTTCTTGAAAGATCCATGATTCAACGATGAGTCTAAAGGAGTAGAGAGGATCTCATGAGTCTGACAGAGAGAGGCGGAGTGATACAGATCGAACCATGGCTCTTCCATAGAGAGAAACCTCTAAACCTATACTTAAAACTATCTAAACATGCGAGTATGTACAAGATGCAAAAGGCAAAGAAAGAACAAGGAGACCACCTAAGTGGCTCCGGTTTATCGAGATGTAACCGAGAGGAAAGTGTCTGAGAAAATTCATGATCTTCCAAGAGGCTAAAAGCAAGTATATATAGTTGAGAGGAGGCTTAGGTCGGCTGAGTTATTGCGCGGGCAAGAAGATGAAACTTTCCATTTCTTCTTCTCGTGTGAGCTTGCTCTCCAAGTCTTGAATGAGGCGAAACCGTCACCTTTGATCACGTTAAATGGTGTGGGCTTGAGTCTTGATAAAGTCTAGGCTTGGCCCGAAGTGATCCTGGTCCATTTTGCTCATCCAAGCTCCATGGGCCTCACTTACTCGCCAGGCGGACATGTCTTGGGAGAAACAACTGTTAGGCTGCATTGCTGCTCCAAATGGCCCAATTCCACTTCACCGCGGTGCGTGACTCATTTATCTAACTTTCCATATAAATATCTTATGATTTGGACGACGGAAAGCTCCTCTGCCGTGGTCATCTTTTGGATGCTTCGGTTCTGTCCAAATGCGGAAATCGGCCAACTTTGAGTTTTATTGAAGCTCTTGACTTGGAAACTTGCATGGATTATTTTTTGAAGTCCTTTTGCTCCATTATGCCTCCTTTTTGCCATTTTGACCTGTTTGCTTCCCAAAACCATAATATACAAGAAAACTACCTCTTGGATACAAAATCATTATTATTAAGCAAGAAAATATAAGAAAAACCAAAGTAAAAACATGTAAAATATGGATATATCATTTATCAAAGTATTTATTTATATCAAATGGGTAAAGTAAAAATTGGATAAGATGCAACATAATATTTGAGTAAACAAAAAAAAGTATTATTAAAATTATACAACATTTTAGTGAAAAAAATATGTTGCAAATAACTAGAGAAAACTAAAATCGGAGAAAGATAACGAGTGCTAAATTAACACTGTACCAAAATGTTATTCATAATTTAATATGTTATGTTTAAGAGAGAGATATAAGAAGGCAGAAAGAGTGGGAGAGGGAGAAGGAGAGAGAGATATATTATGAATGTATCTAGGAAATATATCATATGGTTATGAAAAATATCAGTATCATTTGTAATGCATTAGTGTAGTTGGGAAGAAAATAATATTAATTTTGTATAAACAAAAATTGAAACAACCAATCCCCTTTTTTTTTAAGTTAATTATCAATGCAGAAATTCTCAGAAAGAAATTAATAATTAATAAATCAAATAACCAATAAAATGAATGAATTCTAGCAACCTAAACACCAGTTTTGCTACATTATTGAAATAAAACTAGCAACCTAAAAACGGTTGTTTATGAGCCACAACAGAATAAGCAAAATCATATTCCTATCATCCTCATCGTCTCTCGGCCTCATTCCGCGGCAGAACATTCCTGTTACCTGCATCACATTGGAATAGAGATGCGTAAGTATTATCATAAATTTAGTGAGTGAATCATCCTGCCTACAGGCCATGTACGTCCACCACCCGACAGCACAACAAGCAACAACAATAAACAACAACAATAAAGCTCAAAAGACATCAAACTCGCAAAGTAACTACAGTGTCGATTAACACCCCACCATGTCGATCGTTATCCCAGCTCAGTGTGGAGCGACACCTACCAGGTAGGTGTCGCTCCACACTAGCCCCTTAGTGTCGACCGAAACCAAATTGGTATCGATCGACACTGTCCCGATGCCTCAACACCAAAAGCAACGAAACAGTGCAATAAACAGCCAAATTCGTGGGATTCAACCCCCACATCGATCAAACAACAATATAACTCAAGAACAGCTCAAAAACAACTCGAAAACTCAACAATAAACCTAAAACCAAACAATCTCTGGTGATAAACGGACTTACAGTCACGCACTCACCTTGAAAAGAATTGAAGGAAGAAAAGGAAGATGGATTAGCAACAGATCAAGCCCAGAAACTCCAAAATCGCCCAAGAAACACCCTATTTCTCTCTGAAACCTCTTTGCCTCCAAAACTGTGAAAAGTGATGCGGCTACAGTGTTTTCGAGTAGAAAATAGGGCTTCCAACCCTTAACCGAAAAACCAGCAATCACTCAAATCGAACCGGTCAATTTTTCTGAAGACGGTGTCGATCGACACCACTCCTTGGTGTCAGTCGACACCACTCCTTGGTGTCAATCGACACCACTCGACCAAAATGACACTCCACGCGTCAATCAAACTAAACCGGGAATCGATTACAATAACCGGTGTCGATCGACACTCCTTTGGTGTCGATCGACACTAGTGGTTCAGAAGTGATTTAACAAAATTTTCTTCGCGATGCTTCAACCTTAGACCGATTGTACAACAATCAAACAAGAACATATACGACCAATCCTCAATTCGCACCTCTAAGAGCATGTGCATACTACTCCCGACCCCTAGCATCGTCCAACACCTCTTCCATAACAACAATTTCTTGTTCACGGATGTTACAATTCTCTTCCACTAAACTGGATTTGTCCTCGAATCCCAACACAAACGTCTCTCCAGGACCACAAAACTCACACTTAGTCCTATGTCACACGCATGTTTCTAGACATTATTACTCCTCGATAACCATATGTGACACCACCATCACAATATCTATATCATGACACCACCGTCACAGTATCTGTACCGTGACACCACCGTCACAAGTACTCAAACCGTGACACCACTGTCACAAATATCCATACTGTGACACCACCGCCATGATATCGATACTAACCACTTATACTGAGGTAGCGACCCCCAAATGTAAGTCTGCCGTGCACCCACCATCCCAAATGTAGACACCACCGTCTACTCTAAAGACACCACCGTCTCTAGACTATATCGAGTAATAATTCTGAAACGCGTATAACTTATATGACTAAAACGTTCAATGACCTCACCGGTCAAAGAAACTTGTAACATCCAAACATAAACCCAAAATATGAGGCAAAACTCCATCATATAACTTCAAAAATGTATATCGTACAATGAAACGAAAATACATAAACCAGAAACAACAACACCAAAATCAAAAACAAGACTTGAACCACAAAGATGAAAGGAGCTCACTCCACAGCCTGCTTGTCGAACCACTTACCGAACTTCAGCGTCATCTTTGCCTCTGGCTCCCAAGTCTGCTCCTCTGTGCCACTACAGTCCCACAAGACTCTCAACAATGGCACCATCTTGTTCCACAGAACCTTGACTCTCCTCTCAAGAATCCTCACAGGAACTGCCGGAACTGTTATATCTGGCTGAAGATCCTCTGGAATCTCAGCCACTAACTCCTCTGAAGGATGCAAACACCTCCTCAACATCGAAACATGAAACACCTTGTGAAAGGCGCTCATAATCGGTGGCAACTCCAAACGATAAGCCACTGGCCCAACTCGCTCCACCACTGGAAACGGGCCCATACAACGCGGACTGAGTTTGTTCTCTATTATGGACCTATTAGGGTCCCTCAACATAGCCATCTTGAGATAAACTCTATCTCCCACCTGAAACTCAAGCTCACATCTGCGTCTATCTGTATAACTCTTCTGCCTATCCTGAGCCTCCTTCATGTTCAGCCTCAAAACACGGATCTTCTCCGTCGTCTCCTGAACAAAGGTAGCCCCAAACATGCTGCGCTCCCCCACTTGGGTCCAGCATAAAGGTGTTCTGCATGGCCTCCCATACAACGCCTAAAACGGAGCCATACCAATACTAGACTGAAAACTTTTGTTATAGGCAAACTCTGCCAAACACAGATGATCAGCCCAATGGCCACCCCAATCCAACACAGACATCCTCAGCAAATCTTCCAAAGTCTGGATAGTCCTCTTTGACTACCCATATGCCTGCGGATGATAAGCTGTACTCATATACACACTAGTGCCCATCTCTTTCTGAAATGCCCTTCAAAACTCTGAGGCAAATATCGGATCTCTATCCGACACAATACTGGCTGGCACTCAGCTGCACAATCTCCCACACAAATTTCCTAGCCAAGACAGCCGCTCCATCTGTCTTCTTGACGACCAAGAAATGTGCTGACTTGGTCAACCGGTCCACAATGACCCAAATAGCATCAAATGTTTGTGAGATAGGCAATCTCACAACAAAATCCATGGTGATCATGTCCCACTTCCACTCTGGAATGGGCAAACTCTGCAAAATACCACTAGGAACCTGATGCTCTGCCTTGTCCAAGGAGCAAGTGTTGCACCTAGCAACCCAATCTGCCACATCTCTCTTCATCCCGACCCAAATATAATACCGTTTGAGGTCATGGTACATCTTTGTCGCATCTTGATGAATCGAAAACTTGCTCGAATGAGCCTCTCTCAAGACCTCCTGTCTCAACTCCTCATCTTTGGGCACACAAACCCACGCACGAACCAAGATAGTCCCATTCGATGAGACCAGATACTCAGAACCAACTGCCCGCGAAGCATCTACCAAACTCTGATCACTCTGCTGAGCAACTCTAATCCTACTGAGTAAGTCTGCCTGATCAGCTGCCTCCAAACCCAAAGGCTCCTCTGAAATAGCACAAAGCCGCAATGTACTAATCTCGCTGACCAAAAACTCAACATCCCGCTCTCTAGCTGAATCGCCTCTCCGCCGACTCAACACATATGCCACCAAGTTAGCCTTGCCCGGATGATAAACAATATCCAAGTTATAGTCTGCCAGCAACTGCACCCAACGCGTCTGCCTCGAATTTAGCATAGGCTGAGTAAAGATGTGCTGCAAACTCTTGTGATCTGTGAAGATCTACACGAAACCACTCAAAAGATAAGACCTCCAAATCTTGAGTGCAAAGACCACTGCTCCCAACTCAAGATCATGTGTAGGGCGGTTGCGCTCACTGCCCTGCAACTGCCCTCATGTGTAGGGCGGTTGCGCTCATGTGTAGGGCGGTTGCGCTCACTGCCCTGCAACTCAAGAGTAGTGTGTGGAGANGAGAGTCGAGTTTGGACTGGGATATGGAGATCCTTAAGTCACTCGATTAGGTTTGCTAAAGGAGTTTAGGAAAACCCTAACCTTAAGTGAACTTTGGAATGGGAAGCAAGGCAGTGAGGAAGGCTATGAAGTGAGACACGAGCGGTAAAGCGGAGATATTGGCCTAGACAAGGAGGTCTACCAATATGGGTCTAAGAG
>OVBJ01003935.1:0-10305 GCA_900406535.1 Noccaea bulbosa | reverse complement strand
TTGCTCCGCTCCTTTGTAAGAAGTTCGAAGCTTCTCCCATGCTTCTTTGGCTGACTTTGCTCCTGCAACCTTTTCGNTTCTTGAGTCTTTCAAACTATCTTTTTGAGCTTGAGATAGACTACTTTCATTCTCAGGTTCAACATAACCTCTTTCGGTTATCTCCCATGCATCATGTGCTCCAAGGATAGCTATCATCCTTAGGCTCCAATTGTCATAGTTGCTCTTTGTAAGTGATGGGATTAGGAAGGGAACACCACTATTGGCCATCTTTCAAGAGTATCAACTTGGCTCTGATACCACTTTGTTGGAAGAGAAGATGTGTTTAAAGTGATGGAGAAATTTGTTTAGGAATTTAAAGAGTAGGAAGAAGAAGGTGTTTGTGTTTTGTAGAAGAACTTTTATTGCTTAACTTTCTTTCTTACAAACTCTCTTGATTTCTTGATTACAAAATGAGAGAGGAGAGGGAGGTATTTATAACCTCTATATTACAAAATATCTTACATATTTTAATCCTAAATCTAGATTATTCTACTAGATTTTTTACTTAGATATTTAAATTCTACTAATCTCTACTTATCTCTAAACTTTTCTAGAAGATTTTAAGGAGGTGGAGATGTTGATATTTGTTATAAAGGAGGTGGAGATAGTGGGCTTAAGAATTAGTATTTCAAGTTTAGCCCAAATTAAGCTTGATCCAAAATCAAGTTTACTCTTTCAACAGGCAGAACTAAACACGGAAGAGACTTGTCCGTCTGGGCTATGGACTCAAGGCCTCCGTCTCCGAAGCATGGTTGACTCTATCGTACTTAAGACTCAGAAACTTGTACGTTTTCCTTCTCTCCTTAAACTTGTACGTAGTTCACATGAGTAGATGGATGAAGTTATGATCCTACATACTTACTAACGTTTGATTATTGTTGGCTGTAAAGGTTGAAACCTATGAAAAGATTGAAGATGTTATAGCACCGCTTCCTTTCAAGAGTCCATCATGGATAGATGTGTCTAGTGACTTTTCTTCTCGTTTACAAGAGGTTTGCTTCTCTCCCTTTTGCTTAGGATGATCTTTCTTTGTCAATTTCTGGACACTCTAACAGTTTTTTTTTTTTTTTTGGCTTGTTTGTTTTATCAGATTCTTGAATATCATCGAACGCATACTTGTGCACCCCTGTAGACTATGAAGAGCAACCGTTTATCGGAGAAGTAAGCTTCTGTTTTGTGATTGAGAAGATATCTTTGACTCTTTTTAACACTAGTATAATTAATGAACTTTTTTTTTGTTTTTTTCTTCAATTGTTAGGAATCCATTGGTCCGTACTTGGACTTCCATGGTATGCTTTCTGATAACATTCCGCTGAAACGCTCAATGGGTTGGGATGGCAAGCCTATACCATACTGGCTCGACAGACTTGGCCTTGGCCAGGTAACAGCAGTTATTATTATAATACCTTTTGATGATTATTGATGTTATAAAGGAAGAGAGGAACTCTGACTTATTTTCTTTGTTGTTTTGTCTGCTGCTTGTAGGAGCATACATGCGAGATATGTAGGAACCGTATTAGGTATGCGGGGAAGAGGTCTTATGAGAGACATCTTAAATAGGGGAACCAACAAAGCGAATTGCGTAGCTTAGGATCCCCAGGCACAGAGAGCTTGAGCGGAGTCGTGTTAGCTAAACACAGGGCTCGTGTTAGTCTCCCCCCGCCACTTGAGGCTGATGAGAAATTCGGACCACGATTTTCTCGCTCGCAAATAACAACGGATTCAAATAAAGTTCCGGCAGGTGTAGCAGTTCCACCTCCAGCTATCCGAAAGATTTTGTTGAGAACAGTGAGCATCCTTTCAAGAAAAGAGCTGGACTTTGAGAGGAGGATCATAGACATGTATGGGGGGAAGGTAGGGTTCGAGTTTTTGGTAACCAGCGATCCTTTTCACGCTTTTTACAAGCACAAGCGAGCTGAACACCGAGCTCGTGCTACTGATCACTCAGACAGTGCGGAGGCGGAGGCGGAGGCGGAGGCGGAAGCGGCAGCTACAAGTTCAGGCCATGGTCATGATCCGCTAGGGCTCCTTCCGGTTGAGTTGAACAAGGTTAATCCTCGGCCTCTACAACCTCACAAGTTTACATTGAGCTTCCCTGAAGGGATCACGCCCAAGGAGCTTGATATAATCAAGCTCGCAGCCCAGTTTTGGGCCATGTATGGGAGGTGTTTTTGGAAGGAGCACTGTACTGAAAGAAGGAATAATGATCCTCAGTTGGAGTTTATGGAGCCAAGTGGTGGCAGCAGGTCCGATCTTTTCTGTCAGCTTGCTGAAGCGTATGTGAAAGCAGCAAGTTATCCTGAAATCTTTAAATTAGAAAAGCTGAGGGAGAATGCCGCTGATATGGAGACGGTTCTTGAGAATTGTTTCCATCGTCTTCAATGGGATCGTCTCCGGAAGAAGACAGCAAAGGAGAGAGTAAGGGAGGAGGAGAGAGCAAGGGAGGAGGAGAGAGCAAAGGAGAAGGAGAGAGCAAGGGGGACCAAGATAGCTCCACTTGCAATTAAACACCTGTGTGAGATTGCGAAAATGGCTTTTCCCCCACCAGCGATACCAGACCCAAAAAGACGAAAGATTGACGAGTCAGAGCTTGTTCCAGAAGACCAGTTTCTTGCTCAGCAACCTCCGGTACGTAATGTTTTCTTCCACAAGAGCCTTAGTATATATACACTGTCATGCATCTCTCTCTCTTTCTTTCATCTGGCTTGTAGTTTATATAATACATTATCAGGGTTCTGCTACAATCTGGGTCTATGTTCTCGAGCCCGAGGAATCTGATCGCTTCCACTTTCAGATCAAAATGCCCTCCTTGTCCCAAAACGTGGCAAGTTTGAAGAAGAAAATAGTTGGTTTTTCAGGAATTCCAGCAAGCCAACTTGTTGTTGTTGGAAAATCCGGGATTTTGGAGGACAACAAGTCACTTGCACATTACAATGTCGATGCACAAGACATGGTTACACTGTCTTTCTTGCCTATGAAGCCAAAGGGACACGACTCTTTAAGTTTGGAAACTACTCTTTTAATATGATGTGTGATAAACCTTAAAGACTTCTTTGTTTTACGCTCTTGCAATAATTCACAACAAATCTACTTTATAATATTTATATTATGTGTGATCTATACTATAAAACATGAATAACTTCTCTGACAGATCAGCAATTTTGTTTGCTGTGAGCATGACATGTGGCATTAAAAAAAACTGTTTTGTGACTTTTTTACATTCTGTATTCAATATTTCAATATATAACTTCACATTATTAATAATATATAATTATAAGTTTTCATGATTTTCAATTATAAAATAAAATTGGTTTTTCATATGCATCTCAAAAAATTATTTTCGAATCTCTTTGCAACTCATTTTACGGTTTCGAACGTTAATATTCCGATAAGAATCAATAGATACTTAAAAATCAATATTTAACCAAGTGAAACAAAAAAATCTTAAATTGAATGTATTTTGGGTTCAAGTTTATAAGTTATAGTTAAACATTTTGATTGCTGTGAGCATGACTCGTAGCATCTTGAAAAAAAAAATTAGGTTCAAGTTTATAAGTTATAGTTAAACATTTTGATTGCTGTGAGTATGACTCGTAGCATCTTGAAAAAAAAAATTAAATGTTTCATGACTTTTCAGTTTTTGTATTCAAGGTATTCTTCATATTCTCAGGTTTGAATAATAATTCCGAATAAAATAAATGAAAATTAGTCTTCGAAAATTCAAATGAAAATAATAATAATAATAATAATAATAATAATAATAACAACTAAGTATTCATTAAGTATATTTACAAATTTGTGTGTAAAATTTTGTTCATTTGCTTATATATTGAAATATGTGAAAATATTACGTGTAAATGATATAATTATAGAGGGTAAAGATCGAGTAAAGATAGTTTATGTATAAAAAATAATATTCAAAATATATTTATAAAATTTAGGATCGGGTAACAGTGCGAATAAGAGCTGATAGCTAAAATATTACTTTAAAAATTTCAGAATTAAAATCAATATACGAAAAAATATTGTAGATCATTAGTATAATAATAGAATTTTTAAAAATTATATATAAATACATGTAATTAAATTAAATTAATGAAGTTATTTGATATAGTTGTAAACCCGCGAAATAGTAATCTTAAAACAACTCTTGTGTGTTCTTTGTTTTTGGCTCTTCCAATTTAAACGACTGTATTTGCTTCATCGATTCCTATTATTTATTTTCCTCCACTGTTATTGTTTCCATCAGCCAATAATGTCAACGAAGAGAACAAACTTTTTCACCACTGCAAAGTTTAAAATGGTTGTCACTTTAATGGTTTTTTATAGAAGGATTAATTTAAAAAAAAAAAAAAAAAAAAATATCGCTAGGATATTTCAGTTGAAAAATGTGAAAATCAGTTCCAAGAGAAACAATAATACTTCACAACCCCCAAGTTAAATACTGAAAAAAATGTGAAAAAAGCCAGCTCGAAGCATTTCTTGTTAAGCTCGAGTCTTCAAAAACACAGTGTTAAAGCTAGCTGAAAGCTAAAATAAAAAAAATCAAAACAAAAGACCAGAAAACGTGAAAAGGTTTTTCAAAAAAAAAAACACCAAGTGAGTGATGATGATGCATCTGTACAAAGCCGGGATCCTACTACCGAGCTGTTGGTTGCAAGACAGATTCATCAATGGAGACGAAATTCTGCGAACCAGCCAAGTCATGCATTCCCATTCCCATTCCCATGTTGAGAGACGACGAATGCGCCGAGCTCCGAGAAAACTCGTCCGATATCCCACCTCTCGCGGCCAACGCTTCCTTCTCGATCCTAATCGCGTCTTGAATATCCTTCTGCACCTCCGACATCGACGGTCTCATGTTCCCGTGCGGTTTCACACACAGCAACGCCTTCTCCGCAATCTTCCACATTGACTGGAGACTGTAATCGTCTTCCGCTAGCGCTGGATCGATGATCCCTCGTATGTCCCCGTTGTCTATATGCATCTTCGCCTACATAAAAAATAACCGGAACGGTATTCAATAAACCGATAACCGGAATTGGACAGTAATAAACCGAAAACTAACCCATTGGACTATGTTCCGGCAATTGACACCGAAGCTTTCATTCGATATGGCTTCTTGTCCTGACATAAGCTCAAGAAGAATGACTCCGAAGCTATATACGTCGCTCTTCTCTGTTAACTGCTGCGATATATAGTACCTGTAACATCAAATATGTTAAGTTTCAAGTTATAAAGATGAAGTGAAGTTCTTGGTGTTGGTTTAGGTGTAAAGCTTACTCGGGGTCCAGATATCCAACTGTGCCACGGACAATGCTGGAGACGTGTGAGGTCCCGTCAACCGCGAATTTGGACAGACCGAAATCTGAAACCTTTGCCCTCATGTGTTTGTCGAGTAAGATGTTACTCGTCTTGAGATCCCTGTGTATGATTGCTGGAACACATCCTGTGTGAAGATACTCAATCCCTGCATCACAACCAAAAACCAAACCAAAAATCAAGAAAAAATGGCAGAGATCAAGCAAAGGTTTCTTCTCTCTTGTTTTCTTAAAGTTTTCACAAGACCTCGTGCTGCATCTTCAGCTATCTCAAGCCGTCTAATCCAACTGATTCTCCGGTCTCGCGGTACCACGCCTGGAGAAAAAAAAAGAAAAGAAAACGCTTGTTGACATAATGTCAAAGCAAAACGCTGCAAACACAAAGTAAGAAAGATATGTTAATTACCGTAAAGATGCTCCTTCAAAGTCCCATTGTGCATGAATTCATACACGAGCATGTTTTTTCCTTCTTCTTGGCAATAACCAAGAAACTGCACAAGGTTCCGGTGATGTATCCTTGAGAGTAATGTGACCTGAAACAAACCATAATCACTCCTGTCATCTCTCCTAAAGCTGAAAACAAAAAAAGCTCGATACTTGTGTGGTGGATATCAATATGATTACCTCGTTTGCGAACTCTCTCTTCCCCTGGTATGAGTTATTCGAAAGAACTTTTACAGCAATCTCTTTCCCTTCTCTTGTTTTCCCGTAGTAGACGATGCCAAAACCTCCAGAGCCAATTCTCTTCTCAAATTTGTGTGTGGCTTCCTCAATCTCGTAAAGTGTGAAGCAATGTGCAGCGTCTCCATGAGCTTCGCTTAAGGTAGATGACACTCTTTGAACAGGCAAGGGACGGTTCGTTAACTCTGCTGAAAATTAAACCAAAACAAAAATAAGAATCATGATACACAAGCAGACCAGTATATTTTTGTTAAGAGAATAACAAATTAATAAACCTGAAGTCTTTCCCATCTTGTTGTTCTTCTTCACTTTGCACATGAGGATGCAAGAAATGATGGTGACGATTAGCAGAACAGCAGCTCCAACTGATGCACCGATGATGACACCGAGCTTCTTCCCTTTATCTCCACCGTTTATAAGATTAATGTTCCCGGAGAAGCTGCAAACACGCACACGGATAGAAGAATTCACGAGTGTTACCCATCTTAGCTATGAACTATCTAATGCTAAAGCCGTTTGAATGGGAGGAAACACTTACTTCGAGATCACGTTTTTGGTCAGGCTTGATGGTATTTTTCCTGATAACAGGTTGTTCTGCAGGTACCTGCAACCATCATTCAAGTTAGGTAAGATTACACAATCATACGAGTTATAAATCAAGAAATAAATCATTTAAGTAGCTTACAGTTCCTTCAGATTAGGGAGTTTCGCCAACGAGGTAGGGATCTTTCCAGTTAGTCGGTTGTTCTCAAGGTGTCTGCCACAGCAAAACATGTTACTCCATCATCCTATCTTTCATTTAAAAGCAAAAGCAATAGAAAGAAAGAAAGAATTTTTACACTATCTCGAGGTTGGGGCACCGAGAGAAATCCGGTATTGGACCCGTAAAAGAGTTCCCATCAAGCCATCTGCCATAAGTTGCAACATCAATAACAAGAACATCTCTGTATATTTCCAAGATTCAAAATCTCTAAGAGATAAAGTAAACTTACAACTCAACCAAACCAGGCAATTTCACCAGGTCAGAAGGCATATCTCCCGTCAAGTTCTTATTCGATAGTTTGCTGAGGCAAAATGATATAATGTAAAGTATACATAAACAACATAAAGAAAGGAAGAAAATAAGTGGATGCTTCAAATAAAGCTAATAAGATAGACATCCTTACACAGCAACAACTCTTGGCTGTGGATCCGAACTGCATTGCACCCACGACCACGGCGAAGGTGAACATGGATCGCCACCTTCTTGACCCCATTCAGTTGATGAATACAGAGATGCTACATTGGCCATAACAGCCGCTACAATACAAAAGAAAAAAAAAAATCTTAAGAGTCAAAATGTGAAGCCATTAGCCAAAACACTAAGAAGGAAGGGGCTAAGTTGAGCTCACCGTCTACTGAACCATCGCTTTTCCGCAGATATTTACTGATCTCCATAGCATTCAGAATAGGTCCCCTAGAAGAATCAGCCGTTTTGGCGAACCGGAAGTTGAGCACAAACGGAAGGCTTAAATTCTGAAAACCAGGCTCATAAGCCTTGTAAGCTCTCTGAGCATTCTCCTTGATGTTGACAATAGCCTTGCTGACCTCAGGCTGATCAGGCAGAACTAATCTGAACTTCCTAGACTCGTCGTCCGCCAAATCCTCTATCTCTGCAAAGTAGGTGACCGCCCAACCAAACCCAGGGAAGCCTTCAAGATTCATCCTGTAAGTTAAAGAACCGTTTGTTCCAACCACAGCCGTCTGCATAACCTTCTGAGGTGGTCTGTCATTGACACCGTTTGTTTCGATTGGCAGTTTGGTCGACACTCTCACAGTCCCAGCAGCAACATCCACAAGGTAATTAGCCTTCTTCTGCAAATCAGACTCCCATATTCTGTCATAAGGATCATCCGGATACCTACACAATTACCAACTCATTTGCTTAAAAACCAACAATGTAGACACACACACACACACACACACAAAAAGACAGATCAACAAGTATTCACTAACCTCACAGGATCTTCAGTTTCTGCACCAAAATTGATCCGTGCAGCGACACTCAGATAAAACCGGTCTTCAAACTCGGTTAAATACATTGAACCATTCAGCTGCCTAAGCTCAAGCGTAGATATAAACGGCTGTCCCGTTGTGGCATTGGACAAACAAACACTGACAGTAGGACTAGACGCCAGAAACACCAGCTCTGCCTTCTCAATCGTGGCGGCATCGGAGATGGCAATGGTCGTCCAGTGAGTAGCACCAAGAGAGATGTCGAATTTGGGGTACACATTGTTGCTGTCGAAATTGCCGTAGAGGAAAGTGGCTCTCACGAGATAGCGACTCCTGCTTGTGACATTGAGAGTGTAGCAATATTTTCTTGAATCCGCAGGGAAATGTCTCAAGGTCGTGTACTGAGTCTTTGTTTCGTTGAGGGATGAAATACTAGCGGTTTCTCCATAGATTAGATGATTGTCCGGTGACCATTTGAGTCCAAGTTCATCGTCAAATGGGTTTGTACCTCCACAATCCAAGCTCACAAAACCTGTTCTTGTCAGAAAAACAAAAACAAAAGTTTGAATCTTTATGTTAGAAATCACTTCAAATACCACAAAGACTCCACCTTTTTTCCTACTGCAATTCAGCTAAAGACACACAAATCTCAACATTTGTTAACAAAAGGCAAAATTTTCAAAAACCCCTTTGTTACATAGAATCATTACAGCTAATTCTACGAGCAAGCATCTTAAAAGTACCCAAAAACAATCTCTTACCTGGAGCCTGGGCTGATGAAGAAGTGAGGAGACAAGTGGAAACCAGTAGACACAAGAAAAGCAGAGAGATTCTCGACATCTCTTGCTCAGACACAACACTTCGCAAGAGTTTAACACATAAATGCTGCTGATACAAGAGAGAAGGAGAGACAGAAAAAAAACGGTGAATGTGATCTCTAAAAAGTGAAAAAAACGAAAATTCCCAAAAACAGAACCTAGAATTAATTACTTCTCCGAGTGTCTTAAACTCTTTGAGAGAGATCTGAAACACAAGAAAAGATTGTGGAACATAAACCAGAAACCCAAAAAGAGTAAAACTTTAAAAACAAAAAATTAAGGGGGCGTGAAGAGATGAGTTTGTTTCTTCCTCGTTAAGTGTTTTTGCTTTTTATGCGAGCAGGTTCCATCAGTGGAGAGAGAGAGAAAAGGTAAGAGGTTAAAGGTAGAATGCGGGGTCCAATCTTCTACTGGCTTCGTTGTTTGCATCTAACGGTTCGTATGGCTTTTAATTTTAATTTAATGGTCCAGATCGTTTCGATCAGTGCGTGGTCCAACTTTCCGTGTCGTAGAGGATTCGCAGTCTCTCGTGAAACGATGCCGTTTCTGTTTTTCCAGATTTAATTGAACGACATTCTCTTACTCCAGATGTTTATTTTCAGGGGAAATCATATTTATCCAAATTGAGAGATCAATTAAATATGACTTTCTGATGACGATAATTTATACGCTAAACATGAATCTTATAATATCTTAATTATTACTCTCGAGATTCTTTTTTCTCATAAGTTATATTCGAGTTTCAGTTACATCATACAATACTTGTAAGTTGTAACAGATATTCATTAGTATTATATTTATATTTTATATTTTAAAACCAGCAATAACGTGTAGATGAGTTGGAAACAAACATAGAGAACCAACGAAAAACAAAAGGCAAATTAACATTTATGTTTGTTTCTTTTCCTCGTCAATCGACATTAAATATGTCCGGGAAAATTTGATGGTTAAATATAGTGTTATTAAAATCGGATCGGAAGATGAACCGGATAAACATCTAGACTATAGTTCAATTTGGTTTGACCGAATTAAACCCGATCTATAATAATTTATATTTATTTATTTTTAAATATAGATATTTTAAAATACATATTATAAATAGTTGAAAGTTGATATAAAAATATAATAGTATTAGAAAAATTAAACTAAACCTAATTTTATGAAATAACTTCTAATCTAACAACCGAACAAAAACCAGATCCTAATTTTATGTTTATAAACCAGATCAAAAACCGAATCCGGTCACATATCCGGTTTATGGACGAACCCGGTCCGACAACCGAGTTGGTCCGGTTTTCCAGAATACTGTTAAATATAAATCGACTCAAACGAGTAGGATACACACGCGACAGAATTCCAAAAATGAGTCCCCGCATACGCCATGTCTCTACGTGTAATGCTATTAAGGGCATCTCCAATGTATTGCCCCATATTTGACTCCAAAATGAAGT
>OVBJ01003934.1:0-10311 GCA_900406535.1 Noccaea bulbosa | reverse complement strand
TTGTTTATTTCCTGTTTCTATTTTTTTTCTTAATTTAATTTTTTATTTTATATTATTTCCTTTTCGTAATAGGAATATGTTTTTTTTTTCATTTTTTTAGTGGAAGTATATTGTTTATTTCCTATTTTACTTATTTTTGGTTGGTGACATGTGTGATATATATATTTCTGCGTATATTTTACTTATTTTTTGTTTATATATATTTTTTTATTTTTTATTTTCATGACACATGTCACGATCTTAATTTTTTTAGAATTCACTAAAACACATGTCGCGATCTTATGAGTTATAAAAATCCTATGTGTCGCAAACACAGTGTGCGCATCCTACTTTATATAATAAGATATCAGCCAAAGATAATTTAATTTTCTATTGTTGGAAACTTCTTTGTCAACCTTTTATTTATTTTCTTTGTAAAATAAAAATTAAAACCTTTTATTTATTTTTGTTTTTGGTTTTGGGATAAACATCAAACTGTATCTCATAAATCAAAATTTTCCTTTTTTTGATGTCGGCATAAAACTTCTTGTATTATTGTGTCATATCTCATATATAAACTGTTCAATAAAATATTATACTATTATATTTTGACCTACGAGCTACGGCAGATGCATTTCTTTGATTTAGAAGGCAAAGACGTGTTTGTGTGTTTGTGAAACCAAAATGGCAAAATTAGATATTTGTGGTTGATGCCAAAATTAGATATTTGAATTATATGAAATAAAGTAATGGGGCATCTCAAGCTTACTAGTCCATATCTCGTCGATGTTAAAGGATCGTCTTTTGTAATTCGCCATTAATATGGAACGTCTTGTGTAGACGTTGACGACCATAATTTTGTTTTCTTCTATATGGTTTCTACGTAAACATTTCTAAAGGCTTATATATTTTGAATTTCATAGGAATTGACGTTGTGCGGTCCTAATGGAAAGCAGATTATCCGTATTCTACTGATTATTAGTGGTTACAATCAAAGTCAACCCGACGACGACAAGTCGCACGATTAATCCCAATCGCTTATTTCATGAAAATCTTAGACGAAGAGAAACGAATGTGAACCTACAAAACCCTTCTATTCTAAGACAATCATTATCTAAATAACATCGTTAGTACACGTCTGAACACAATCCTGATGCCGACTTTGTGATTAGACCCAAAGCTTATTTTTAACAGTGCGATACACAATGTAATCTATGATTAACCGACATATATGTGTCACAAATTCATAATACAGAGCTTGGTGAAATAGACTCGGAGATGTTAGAACATGAAATGTTGGTGCATAATTTGAAGTCCACTTTAACTATGATTATTTATATTCATCAAAATTTAGAAAATGATGCACTTCTCGGAGAGATTGAGGAAAATATTGACAAAGGATGAATATGAAGAAAAATGGATTCGTGATTGTAAGATGTGAAAGATTAATGAAAATTTCGAATGAATATTTCAAGGGTAATTAAGGGGACATAAATTTGGATTAATATGAATATGTATGCTAGTTTAGCAGAAAATATTGTGAGAAAAACGAATTGTTGACTTTCAGTCTTTTAGACAAGTTACTGGGTGGAATACAATTTCGTGTGTTAACCAACGTTGGAACAGCTTGGTTCCTAGGTTGTGAATTCATAGACCAATGCTATAACTAAAGTGTTATGCTAAGATTTTTGGTAGATCAATGATTTAACTAAAGTGATTTTTATCGAGCTAAAAATAGATTCTGGTGTCGAATTATTCCAATTACACAAGCTATTGCTGTAAAATTGTCTAAATGATTACGCTAATGCATGTAAGAGGACTTCATTAACTTGCGTGTGTGCTTCTACTATATTTTTTTTATGTATTTTTTTTTTTGCTATGTAACACATATAGAAGACGATGATTTCGTACATAACAAACGAACGAAACTAAATTATTGACATAACACAAACCTGAAATTACGATGTGAACGTACTCGTATGTTAGACAATTAGAGTAACACACATGTCATCCCGGAAAATAGCTGGTTTACTCTTTCATAAGTCAATAAAAACATTTGTCCTCAAAGATATATCATGTTTTTCAACGATGCTAGGTCCACAAAATAGTTAAAATCAATAGTAAAGAAATGATATTTCGTATTTCTTCAAAAGAAACAAAGAGCAAGAAAAATAACAAAGTGAAGTGGACACATAATAATATACATATGGAGGATAAATTTTAAAGAGAAGATGAAATTTGATTGGGCAGCTATTTAATACTTTTTAGTGTTGAATATATCTCACACGATTAAACATAAATTTCATTTTTCATCCTAGATATTTCAAATAGTTATCTTTCTATCAAGGTGGTAAGTAAGGTCCTCGAAATAATAATCATTTAAAAAAAAAATCAAATTCTAAAATCAAATTTGAGATCCAAACTGGGTTTTTCGAGTCGAAATCGAATCAGATTTTCGGTTTCAGATAAAATGCCTATATCTGTAGTCTTAATCAAATTTGATTTTTTGTTTTTAAATGATTATTATTTGCGACTATATTTGTCAACATCCTTGCAAGACAACTGACTGGCTAAAAAATTCCCCCGTTGTCCCCACATACGTCAACTTAATTATTTCTGGCATTGAGCTCAATGCAACTCACATGCATGCACTCACATCATAGAAAGTTATGAATTGCTGAATATCAACTTGTTCGTTCAAGAATAGAGTAATAGGATTACACTTTTGTTTTTACCAAAAAAAAAAAAAAATTACACTTACGTTTTATTTTTGTTCTTTAATTTTGAGATGAATTAGTCCATGTTTTCTTCCATATACGTTGTTTTTTGTGGCTTTTGATTCATAATATATCAATCTTCTAATCTTCTCCATTACTGACATGGTTTGCTTCAAATCTAAGCGACATAAAAAAAATAAAAAAAATTCACAATCTTATCTCTAACAAATACAAAAAATTGTAAGACAATCCCAAAAATTGAAAACTGGAGATCAAAGAACGGATGGGAATTTGATATGATCTGGTTGAAGATGAAGATGTACAAACAAATTCCAACGAATCAGTGTTTAATTCGTTGAAAACAAGTTCACCGACATGAGGAGTGTATAAAGGCTATTAGTAGTTTCTGACGATAGTAATTTTGTTGAAAAAGTTCCTACGGCTTTCCCATGTGACATTATTCCGACCGTTAATCATATGACCACATATATTCTTGGCCAAGATCTATCGGTCATAGGATACACATAATCACTTAACGCTTNAATCCCTTTTTTTTTTTTTTTTTTTTTTAACCCATCTTTATTTCCTTTTCCGACTTCTCCAAACGAGACGACGTTTGAAATTACATAGTTTTGATCAGAGGAGGAACCAAAAGAAAAAGAAAGAAAGAAGGGGGGGGGTGGGGGATACGATACAATTAGTAATAATAAGAAAATAAAATAAAAAGCACGACAAGACAGATTGCAGATTGGAGTGTCACGGCTGGAAACGACCGAACCAAGTTTTTTTTTTTTGATATTTCTGGTATCCGAGGCCTGAGGAGCCGACCGAACGGTCACCGACCAGTCCTGGGGCCCGGACCGATGGTCCGAGCTTTGTCCAGCTGTATCCAGTTATTCCGAGGGTCGAACCCGAACAGGAACCCCCGACTATCCCCTCGAGCTTTGCTCAAAGGGGTCCAGCGCTCCAAACGGAAGGGATGTTAAATCCGCTGTGGCCAAGGCTCGAACCCAGAGCTGGCACTCCAGCTGGAGCTCCTTTACCACTAGACCAAGACAACTTGGTTCGACCGAACCAAGTTGATAGATAAGAGTCACCAATAGTGGTATGAGGAGGCTGATTGATCGAGCGAACAATCATATCAAGAGAGTAAAGCTTTCTTCTGATTAAGGCTTGAATATCTCGGGTCACCTGAGCCGGAGGCTTGGACACAGCTCTGTGTAACCGCGAGTTTCTCTCTTTCCATAGCTCGTAGATTGTGGCTTGAAAGAGCAGCTTGCAGATTACTTTGGTTTTTGGATTCGGAGATGGATTTAAAACCCAGCGTTGCAGATTATTATTTTTTTTTCCTTTTTTAGTAAACAAAAAAAAAACGCATTTCTTACGGACAAACAAGAATAAAACGACCGCACACATATCCGACTTATCAATAAACCGAGCTGTTCATTCTTAGCAGAACATAACTTTGATGTTCAAATACCCCATAATTTTGGAGGAAGGTCTAATGATTATAGTTTGATGTTTGATATACGGTTTAAGGATGTATAGACGTATAGTAATAACAAAAACTCAATTTGTTCTCTAGATGTGTAATCATCGTTTGGTGAATATTATAGAGATCCAGAGTTGTCTAGTAGACATCAACGCTCCCAAGAGAAAAATATTTTAATAGGAATAACATAACCACCTATATATATGTTTGCAATCTAACATTTATCATGTCAATCTGAAGATTGTATTAATAATCCAAGTGCAAATATATAAAAATAAGATGCTGGTTACAAAATGCCTTTCATTAAATGAGTTGAAAATAGAAATAGATTGCTACAAAACATACAAGTACCAAAGACGAAACAAGCTATAAGACTCTTACAAATTCTTATCCCACTTAAACAAAATAAAGATTTAAACATAACACTGTAGCTTGCATGCATTTATTCAAACTGTATATATTTTTGAAGAGGAAACTGTATGCGCGTCGTCTGCATTTCTGATTTACTTGCATTCGAAACCAGAAGGAAGGTTCTTGCTACATTTGTTGAGAAGAACGCTGAGAGATATATCAACGTTAAGGTTGATTCCGAGAACGTTAGCCTTAAGAGCAGTGCAGAGACAAACTGCAGCCTCGAGGTCAGCCAAACCTTCGACAAGCGAGCAACATTGTTGAGATGATGGCTGGCCCAACTGTATGTTGAGTAGGCCGCTTAGGACATTTGCACATGCACCGAGCTTGAGGACATCTATAGGGCAGTTTCCAGATGAGCCAGGGTTGGTCGGAGGTGAGACCGGCTTGGGCGGCGGACTTGGGCTCGGCTTTGGCGGCGGACTTGAGCTCGGCTTGGGCGGCGGACATGGAACCGGCTTGGGCGGAGGACTTGGGCTTGGCTTGGGCTTAGGACTTGGGGGGCAGTTGCAACCAGTTGCAGCGGTTAAGGTGAAAAACAGGATGTTGAGGGCAATGAAAAGAGCAAGAGAGGCTGAGTTCTTTGAGGCCATTCTTTTTTCAAAAGATAGTCTTGGTGTTACAAGAATTATTTGAGTGTGTTTGAGAGATGGAGAGACGAATATAAATGAAGAGAAGGTGTGAGTATTTATAGGGTTTTAGAAAGATATGAAGAGAGCCAACTTGTTTTCGTATAATCAGTTAATTATACATATATTTTTCTTTCAGATATTTATCTGCGTTTATCTAGATATATACAAATCTGACTCATTATTTTATTTTATTTTTTCTGTAGGTACGTTACTACGTAGAACGCAACTTGAAAATGATTTGGAATGTCGATTTTGTAAAACATTTTTATAATTTAAAAACTATTTTATTAATTTGTGCATTCATATTAGCATTATTGTCAAGTTGTCAATGCTGTTATTGTCACCAACATGAGTTCATGACTCCATGACACTTATTCATAGTCTCTTTGTCTCGTAGTCATTTTACTTCAGAGCTTCTATAAAAAAATCTTCTACCTCAATGTTTTCAAATTTTTGTATCCTCTTATATATGTATAAATTGGGACTTCAAAATCCTTCATCATTCGAATTGGTTTGTATATTAGTAAATATCACGGAGTATATTTGTATGTTCTATATGGATAAATTGTTTGTGGGGTAGAATAATATAATAGGTACTATCTTAACTGGCTAATTATATTAAGTATATATATATTTTAAAAAACTTTTATAAACCCCTGTTACTCTGACTCGCCTTTGCTCTTGTAGCTTGCGAGGGCACTTACATGCAACACGTGACATGTTCGATAAGGCATGGAAAGAGAGAGAGACGGAGATAGAGAGACCCTGTTACTCCTTAATTATTACTTAATGAAATTAACACTTAATAAATAAATAAACACGTATCTTGAAAAAATATCCTACTTATTTTGGAATGTCAATTGGACAATCCTGACGTAGCTTGTACGTGTCGCCGTGTCGGGTCCAAAACTTGTGTGTGTGTATTGTCTCATTCTAATTTTTGTTTCTTCCTATTGATTGTAATATAAAACAATTAAGCGTTAGTCTAAACCGACTCCAACTCTAAAATCATGAAACATACCAAATAAATATACTAAAATAATAATAATTTGAAGGTTCATAACCTGGTTGGATGATCGACCGAAGTGAGATTACAAAACGATATCGATCGAGATTACGATGAGTGGACCATGTTTTAGGCCATTAGAAAACTCGGTGAGTGGCTACTCGACAACTATACTCACCCGGAGATTAGTGTGCATCACCCTCTAGTTATCATCGTAATCAGTGTTACGAACCGAGACCAGTGTTAGTCGATCTCTCAACATTAAACAAATAAAGTTTTAGTTGGCTAAGTAACCCGACTTTAATATGGTTGGGATCCCAAAGAGGTTGGCCTGTAGAACCCGACTTTTTTGATAGAAATATATGTTCTAATCCTGTTTACTTTTCGAGCCAGACATAATCATACCTCAACACCGTTCCTAATTGACATTTCTTTATCATATCAATTCTGAAATGACCGATTCAAGGATGCGGGACACTTTTATACATTGTCGTCCGCAGAAACTTGCGCCGTATTTTCCATACGTAGAGATAAAACCAGGTAATACCATTAGGAAACGTACTAGATAGGAAACGTTAACATCCTTAGGACAATTTAATCCAGTAATGAATTTGCGGGAAAGTCGTCTGCCCTTTTATTATGTCTAAGTATATTCTAACTAAAATTTTCTGATTTTTTGTTCTTTCTAACCAAGAAATTCGGAGCTAGTTCCATAGTCTTTTCGGACCTGGGACCATAGCAGATTACATTAGTCCTCCCATCGTTGGTATTCGAACTCAAGATTTTCCTAATCTTTTTTCTTTTATGTGGCTATATGTTATACCAGTCGAGCTACCAACACTAGATAATTTCATCTGATAATTTTATTGAAAAATAAATGAAAACATGCACAACAAAAAAGTAAAAAATTTCACGTCAGTTTTATAATTGATTGAATAAGGGCCAACAATAAAACATCTAGCTTCACTTAAATAACGGACGTCATGCTTAACGTCCGAACCATAACGTCCGTTATCTTATAAACTTAACATCGGTTTTCATTTGACAAAAAAATCTAAACATGCATAGTGGATATTCTTGTCATCTTGTGATAGTAATATGTCTTATTCCGATACTATTTATATATCCTATCAGATTTAAATTATGATAATCAAAACCTTGGTATATATGTTCAACTACATTANATTTTTTTTTTTTTTTTTTTTTAACAAAAAGAAAGAACTGCGTACATGAAAATTTTGGAGAAGTATCTAATCGTCTTGTGTTTTATAAGTATCTAATATGCAGAGAGCTACCAACACTAGTAAATGTTTTTTTTTTTTGTTTCTCAATGCTTACCAGTAATGCATATATAAAAACTTGAGCAATTGGCCAAAAGAGTGATGATAAAAGCTTTCTGGAAAATCACCTAATATGAACTGCGCTGTTCGATGTATATTGTAGAGTTGCTGTATGATGGCATAAAGGCTTTCGGGAAAAGATCACCTAATACGAACTCGTTAGTTGAATTGGGATCTATGGCTGCATTTTCCATCAGTTTGGTGAGTTTTTGTACTCTGTGAATTTTATATGACTGGTGAGTATCCTTTTATGAAGAATTGCAGCTCTCTGATGAAAAGTGAAAAGATTTATAAGATGGATACGAATTAATTTAGATATATATCATATATATGATAGGTAGATGAATAACTGCAGTTGCCAAGAGTACGCTCGAAAACATCGCAGTGGCCAAGAGCGCATTCCGATGAAATAATTGGACGAAAAGCATTTGATTGTGTTGAGTCATTTTTTTAATCTTCTTTAATCATCTTGATTCTTGGCCTAAAATTTACGTGAAATGTTTCGATCCAATAATAGAAACGAAACTATATGAATATATGACATAACATTCACTATGAAAAATCTTTCATTTATCTGTCTATAAAAAAAGTTACAACATACATGCTTGGCAAAGCATTTACTATAGATAATTTTACCTAAACAAAAAGATTTAAACAATAAACCCTTAACTTGCATGCATGCATGCATGCATTTATTCAAACTAAAACAATTTAAAAAGGAAAGGACGTGTGCGCATCTTATGCATATATAGCTGATATCATTCAACGGCACTGGAATTGAGATGGAAGGCTCTTGTTACAAACGTTGAGAACAATGCTGAGAGATATAGGAACGTTGAGGTTGATGCCGAGAACGTTAGCCCTAAGAGCAGTGCAGAGACAGACCGCAGCCTCGAGGTCAGCCAACCCTTGGATGACCGAGCAGCATGGTTGAGATGATGGCTGACCCAACTGCACGTTGAGTAAACCGCTTAGGACGTTTGCACATAAACCGAGCCTGAGGACATCTATAGGACAATTTCCAGATGAGCCAGGGGTGCTTGGACTTGGTACTGAAGGGCTAGGGACTGAAGGACTTGGGACTGAAGGACTTGGGACCGGCTTGGGGGGCACAATACCATGGACTGGCTTGGGCTTAGGACTTGGGGTGCAGCCACAATCAGTTGCAGCGGTTAAGGTGAAAAATAGGATGTTGAGGGCGAAGAAAAGAGCAAGAGAGGCTGAGTTCCTGGAAGCCATTATTTTTTCGAAAGATATATTCGGTGTTATAAGGATTATTGAATGTGTTTGAGAGGTATGAAGAATGAAGAGAAGATGTGGGTATTTATAGGGTTTTAAATGAGGTGGATAGGACCAACTCGTTTTAGTATGATTCTACAAAATATCTGTTTTTCTACAAATACAAATTCTGACCTTTTTTGTCCTCTGTGTAGATACGTAGAACCTCGAAATTATTAGAACATCGTTATTGTAATTGTAAATCATATTATAAAGAAAGTATTTGATTTGTGCATTCATATTATTACTATTTTCAAATTGTCATGCTTTTATTTTTTTTGTTTTGACAAAATTGTCGTGCTGTTATTATATATACATCATCATGACTTCAAGGCCCCATTCGTAAATTTATTCAGAGTCTCTTTGGCTCGTAGTCATATCAGAAGCCTCTACACGTACCTTTAAGAAGGGAGATAAGATTCCAGCCAATACAAGATGTTCAGTTTGAATGCTTTTCAAATTCAGATCCACTTATCCATATATGCGGCTGATCATGTGTTACATAGTGTTTTGTATGTTACAGAAATGCAACTATAAGTCTGAAAAAATTGTTTACATAGAGCAACCGAAGGACCCTAGATTTTTGGCATAACTCAAAGTCTTAAACATGAAACTACGATGTCATTTATCAAAAAAAGAAACTACGGTGTCAACATACTCATGTTCATATATTTAGGGTATAACGCAAAGTCAGTTGATTTTCCGGTTGTTTTCTAAAGTCAATAATATATTTTGTCCCAAAGAAAAATACCATTTTTCAGCAATGCTAAGACAAAAAAGAACATTTAAAGTCAATTAAAACATAACGTTTGCATTTTCTTAAAAGAGAAACGAAGAACAAGAAAAATTCAGGCGGTGAGATGGACACATTAACTAATATATGTATATGTGAATATAATCATATACAAAATCTAAAGTTTGATGGGCAATGCCCTTTTTCAAAANTTTTTAAAAAAAAAAAAAAAAAAAAAAAAAAAAACAGTTTGATGGGCAACTATCTAAGTATAAACTTCTTACCGACAAAAAAAAAAAAAAAAAAAACTTCTTACCATAAATAATATAAGATAAACTTCTTAGAAATCAAAATCTAGCTGATAACCATGCTTGTACGTGTTTATGTTTTTGTTTAGTTGTTGCAAGCTATGTTGTATGGAAACGGAAACGGAAACGCAGAAGCGAAACGTTTCGGAAACGTGAAACGTGCATTTTAGAAAATTTAAGTTTGGAAACGTGTATATATAAATAAAATAATATATATATATATATATNATATATATATCAAATATTATATAACTTAACTAAACATAAATATCATAATGTTCAATATTAAAATATTTAAAATATTTTGTATTATTAATGTTATGCACTCTATCAGTATAAAGTACTTTCAACTATCTTCATCGATAAAAATCTTAAAACTCAATATATAATGCTAAGATTAGTCTTATATAATCTA
>OVBJ01003933.1:0-10314 GCA_900406535.1 Noccaea bulbosa | reverse complement strand
TTTTGTTAAACACCTGAAGTTAATCATGGAGATTCATTAGTCAATAACCCCCATCCTTAAGATCCTCTGTTTATCCCTGACTTCATTTAAGTTTTGTCATTTAAGCCTTCATTTTTATGTTATTTTGCATTTACATTTGCGCCTGAGCGCCTTGTTTCATATTTGCATTTCATTTCTGTTTTAAGTTGATAGATTACTTTCTCATCCTACATTTGGCTCGACTTAGATTCTCTTGATCATATCCCGATTGCATAGCTTCACACCCGATTCAGATTGACTCCCTTAGGTACTACATCGACGTGATAGCGCTTAAAGGGTAATTGCTTAGTAGAGGTGAAAACCCTGCTACCAATTAGTACCGCCGGAAAAACGCTATCTAATTATATTATAGCGTTTTAATAAACGCTTATCAGAGCCCGCGACAATAGATCTGACACTTTAGGTAGCGTTTTTTTGTCAATGCTATCGTAACTTTATAAACAATAGCGTTTTACTATGTGCAATTAAATAACCTACTATAACACTTTAAAATTGCTATTAATAATATTTTACACAGCGTTTAAGAATTGTTATTTTTGTTATTTTAATAGCACTTTTTCAAATGCAATCGTTATAACTGAATCACAATCCACTTGGGCTATAAACACGATTACGAAAACATTGCATTTAATTGAAAGAAGCAAATAACATAAGGTCATAACATATGATTCTACAAAGATCACAAATAAACCATTACTAGTACATCAAATCTGAAATGTAAGAAGTAAAGATAATATGCATTACAACAAAATGAGTTTATCATTTGGCCAAGCCACCGTGGTTCCTATTGCATATGCTATGAACTCAATTTCAGAATTCGGTCTCCATACTCTTGCACTATCAACCTTTGAAACCTCTACCCAAACCTTACTAGCATTAGGACCTAGAGGGACAAAATGTGCCATGTCTGCTGGATCTGTAGAAGAAACACGACCTAGCGCCACTCTCTGTCCAGAATTATCATCACAGGCCAACAATATGCACTTCTGTTTCCCACCTTTACTGGTACCAGTACTCTGACTACCACTCTAATAACACAAATATACAACACAATCAGCAAAATGACATCACAAGCAACTATCTAACACTTGCGGTATTAAAACATGAGAACATGAGTTAGAATAGTTTACCTGAGGTGAGTTTTTGGCTGTTTCTTCCCTAGAAGGTATAGCAGCTAAACGTATTTTATCAACAGCATGCGATATTCCCATTAAGTGCATCACACATCACCGATATCTCAGCACTTGGCCTCCATAAGAAAGCATCGGCTTAAACCACATTTTGGATCGTCACATTTGCAGCATTCAGACCCAGAGGAATGTCATTGACCATTTCTTTTGGGTCAGTTGAACACAATATACCCTCAGCAACTAGGATATCATCTAAATTCCAATCGAAAATGTGCACTTTTCCAATTGGTGAATTTGTGGCCTATGAATAACATATGTATTCAACCTATATTAGTTATATAATCATTGACTTTCAAAGTTAAAGAAGTTAGGTCTGCAAGTACCTCAAATCCATTATTGTTGGCTCCATCAGGTGATTCACTGAGCTCGTCCAAAATCACCTTGTAATTAGGCCATGTTATTTTCACTCCTACAGCTTGCCCAATCGGGAAAATACTTGGCATAGGTCTCCAGACATTGGCTTATGAGTTGACTGCATATTTGACAATAACAGCAGCCGCTTTTAGACCTAGCGGGATGCGACCAATCTTGTATGTTTGTTCTGCAGAGCAGAATTCTCCTTCTCCAACGACAACATCTTCAGACGAGTACCAGTCTAGTAGCTGACACTTAATTGCTCCTTTGCTAACATCACTAAACTCGACTGCGAAACTGATTGAGAGTGAGCCTGACATTTTGGTACAACCAGAACATATAAGAATGCCTTAATGTTATATATTGGGTTTCAAAAAAGAAAAAAAAAAAGAGCTTGATTGAGACCACCGTACCTTTTTACCAGCTAAATCATTGACTAAGACGCAATTCTTCAAGTTTGTTGAGTAATTATACTTGTGTAGCTTCAAGCTTTTGTACGTGTGAGTCTCTAGCCTGTAAAAATGATAGCTTTGTAACGGTAGCTCCTCTGCCCATCCCTCTCAGTCTTCCAGGTTTATCTTTTCCAAGAACTTGACTCACAACATCGTCTCTAATATTATCATTCAAGTTGGAGTCCATTTCACTATCTATTGTTTTAATCTTTTCCTGCAATTGAGATATTCACATTATATACTGTATAAACAAGAAACACCATTAAAATTTGATTAATTCTTACAATAGTTTCTGCGTATTCTCATCTGACAGGTCTCCCGTCAGAATGCGTGTGTCCAGCTATCTAAACCTTACTTCTACTCACTTTCGTTGGATCCGAACTCTTTTTTTTTCTGTAAATGTAAAATTTTTAAACAAGACTCAATTCTGTTTAATAAATAGTTCTACTGAGAATAAGAATTGACAAGGAAGCCACATACCATCTCATCCGCTAGTCGAGTCATTCCTTTACGGCCAGTGGTGTGAGGAATCTGACCCAACCTCAGTTCCCTGAACTTGTCACTTTGCACCTATGCAATCATTTACCACATTATTTCATATCACAAAATTAAAGACCTTAATATCATTATTAAAAAGGGAGTTTTTAAATATATAACCTTAAAAGCAGGGTAGTTTTGTTGTTCACCCAAGTATTCCAAAATGCAACAGACTGAATGTAGCTTGGTTTTAACATCTGTAGCTGAGCCTTACTTTTTGTGGCTCTCACTAGTTTAACAAGTTTAGATTTAGACGACCTCCATATAGACCCTATATGCCTAAAAACAGCATCTTTTTGCCAGGCTTCTGTTAGGTTAAATCTTCCCTGAAAAATTAACATAAGTGAAAAGTATAGTTATACGCAGGTTTATATGGTGAGAATGTATGTACTCGTAAAATATATACCTGTATTTCCTCCCACATTTTCTCTTTCGTCTACTCATCAAGTTGTCTCCAGTCTCCTAGAAGTACTGGCACATGCTCTCTCACCAGAGGACCAATAAAGGAGGAGAGAGTAACTGATCCTTTACCAACATGTTCACCGAGAGTAGTAAATTCCACTTCTACTTTGTCCTTAAGGTTTGCAGCAACTTTCCGCATTGTAGTTGGTCCTCTAGTTTTTTTCTTCTTCTTCTTCTCTGATTGTTGCGTTTGCATTTCTTCAGTACTCAATGAAGCTCCCTCTGTTAAAGGCATGACAATTTCCTTTTCAGTACTATGCATGTCTTCTACAGCGTCCTCTTTCGTTCCTCCTCAGCAGGAAAGTCAGTGTCACCTTCTTCAGATAAGTACTCAAGATGCTCTTCTGTTTCTTCAAACCCAACTCCTCTTGATGTTCTGCTTTTTCTTAGATGTGAGACTCAATTACAGGCAGATTATTAAGACCTTCAGCTTCTACCTGTGAAGACTTCTTGCTTTTTTTTTGCTATGACCTGTTCTATAGGACTCACTTCAAGACCTGCTTGACGCTTGCTGCGGCACTTAACCACCTGTAGGGTGTATCCTTACCACAGACAACACAAGCTTGTTTCCCCTTCACTTTACAGCCTGCCAATGTCCCTAATGCAGGATAGTCTGTGATAGTCCACAACAACATAGCTTTCAGATTGAAACTCTCTTTCAAGTAAGCGTCATAGACCTCCACACCTTCATTCCATAAGTCTTTTAGGTCATCTATCAGCGGGTGCAGATATACATCAATGTTGTTACTAGGTGCTGTTGGTCCGGGGATCAACATTATGTTCTCTGCCTTCATACACTTAGTTGGCGCCATATTGTAGTTGACAAGCAAGCCAGGACAAGTACTGTACTTCATGTTCTTTATTGAGAATGGATTCATGCCATCAGTAGACAAACCGAGTCTGAGGTTTCTTGCTTCAGCAGCAAACTCTGGCCACTTATCATTGACCTGGACCCAAGTTAATAAGTCCACATGATGTCGGATAGTACCATTTGTATTGGCATTAGTGGAATGCCAACGCAAATCCTCTGCCAACCGTGGTGATCTAAACATTCTCCTTAATCTGTCTTTAATAGGAAAATATTGAAGAACCTTTGCAGGAATCCCTTTTTCACCTCACCAGTGTGCTTATCCATTTTCCATCATGAATCCCCACATCTTGGACAGTTTAACATGTCCTCATACTGATTCCAATAGAGAATGCAGTCATTTTTACAGGCGTGAATGCTCTCATAACCAAAACCAAACACCTTCAGAAATTTCTTCATCTCATCAGTCGATTTAGGAAGCACATTGTCACCCGGAAGCATATCATGCACTAGCGTGAGAAGTTAATAAAAATAGTTTTCAGACATCCCACTCTTGACTTTTATGCGGTATAGCCCCATGATTGCAGAGACCTTGGTGTAGTTAGGACATGTCGAGTAGATTGGACTTTCAGCATCTTCTAACTTTTTTTCTAAAAGCAGAATCTTCCTCGCAGCCGACCTTATCAGACTGACCTTCGTTCTGGTTGTGAGATGGCTGATTATCTTCTGTAGATGTAAAGGCACTCCTAAACAGGTCATAAGCCTCTCTTTCAGATGGTTGAACACTATTCGGCCTGTGAAGCCTTGTTTACCCATGTTTGCTCCAATAGTGACTTTTCTTGTATTTCTGATCCATCCTTCTAATCACCAAATGTTCCAATATCTTTTACAACGACTGATGGCACACATTGCGGCAATGCATACACGGGTAGAACATGTGTGCAGGATTACTCAATCTCATAGATGAATTATTGACAAACTTAGTTGCTCCTTGTTCATACTCAAGACTAGCCCTACCATTCAAAGATAACAGCAATCCATAGTTTATTATCTGTAAATGTGTAGTAAGGAATCAAAGAAGATATGAATACAATAAGAATGTCTACCTTGTTAATCAAACCCAAGCTTTATCCATGATACAACAGCTCCGTCGAAACGTGGATACAAGTATTTTGTCACAGATAATGCATTAAATCATAAACAAAACTGATCGAAAGTGTGAATCTAAGTGGAGAAATATATATACATGTCAGATTTTGTTGATAATCTTGATAATATTCACTGATATCTTCCTGCATGTGAGATAAATCATTCCCAATTGGTCAATTAAACAAGCCAGAACCCACAATCAATTCAAAAATCTGACATTAAAACGATTTCGCCTTCGATATGGGATTCACACGAGGTTCTCCTAAAAACGAAGTGAAGGAGACTCGAAAGCAACAAAATTAGTTGTATGGGTGAGTGAGAAAGACGACAACCTTCAGATTGTAGGTTGAATTAAGAGAGTACCCGAATCAACACAATTTATGGGTTTCTCATTCGACAGTAAAGGGTGTTTTTAAAAATCAAATAAAACGGAGTAGAAAGAGAGGAGAGGTGTTTAAGAGGCGTTCTTTCTGGGATTTCTCTGAGAGGAACTTAGATTGTGCAGAGATTCGGGGAAATTTTGGAGAATTGATGAAGAATCGAAGAAAAATCAAGGGGTCGCACTCAAGAACACGACCTAGAGGAAGAAGCTGAAAAGTTGTGATTAAATTGGGGACTTTATTTTCGACCTAAATTTTACTAAGTGTCGCGCGTTTTCATTTTCATTTTTCCGCCCAAATCTATCATAGCGTTTTCTTGTGTGTTTTACTATTATAGGATATATGTAACATGGAAACGAGACCCGTGAATACTCAGACTATATATCATAGCGTTTCTTAATAAACAAACACTATATTAGTGTCAGGGGTAAGTCTAATATAGAACTACTGAATAAACGCTATTTTTAGTGCTACTAAAACCCAATATTCTTGTAGTGCAACCTCCATTCAGCTGCGGTTTTTAGATTGAAGTTCAGCTCCTTGACCGCCCATGCCACCTTGTATTCAAGCTCCACAGGTAGATGGCACTTCTTACCATAGACAAGATGGAAAGGTGTTGTTCCTAATGGGGTCTTGAAGGCTGTCCTATAAGCCCAAAGAGCATCATCTAGCTTGGCATCAATCCTTTTTAGTCTTGTCGGTTGTCTTTTGTAGAATTCTCTTGAGTTCTCTGTTGGAGATCTCCACTTGTCTGCTGGTTTTTGGGTGATAGGGGCTTGCATCTTTGTGTCTAACTCCATACTTCCTTAGTAGCTTGGCAAAGACTCAGTTTATGAAATGAGAACCTCCATCACTGATCACAATTCTTGGCACTCCGAACCTTGGGAAGATGACTGACTTGAACATTTTGATGACCACACTATAATCATTTTTTGAGCGGCTATGGCTTCAACCTATTTTGACACATATTCAACAGCTACTAGGATGTATTGGTCTCCAAAAGTTGTGGGGAAGGGTCCCATGAAATCAAACCCCCACACATCAAAGACCTCAACTTTTAAGATAAAGTTTTTGGGCATCTCATTCCTCTTACTAATATTTCCCATCCTTTGAGAAGCATCACATTTTGAAATGAATACCTGGGCATCTTTAAACATTGTAGGCCACCAAAAACCAGCTTGTAAGACCTTAGAAACCGACTTGAATGTAGCAAAGTGGCCGACATAGGCTGATCCGTGGCAGCCATGAAGGATTCCTTCAGTTTCTTCTTCTGGTACACATTTTCTGAACATCCCATCTTGGCATTTCTTATAAAGGTAAGGCTCATCCCAGATCGTTGAACCTTATGTCTTTCAAGAACTTCTTCTTCTTCTTGTGTCCATAAAACTGAGGAGGCTCAATATCAGCTGCAAGATAGTTGGCTATGTGGCGATGCCAATGTGTGCTAAAGACGATTCTCTTGTCCGGGCAGGTGTGGCGTGTCTTGGATCCTCGTGATTTGTATGACACTGACATAATAGACTGTCTCCTTAGGTAGTGAATCATCAATGGGAAATTGTTCGTCTATCCTCATCCGGGAAAGCTGATCGGCCCCACTATTCTCTGCACCCTTTCTATCAATGATCTTTAAATCAAACTCTTGTAGTAGGAGAATCCATCTTATGAGGTGCGGCTTTGCATATTTATTGGACAAGAGATACTTAAGGACAACATGGTCAGTGTGGACAATAACCTTAGATCCAACAAGATAGGACTGGAACTTCTCAAATGCAAAGACAATTGCGAGTAGCTCCTTCTTCGTGGTGGCATAGTTGCATTGTGCCTCATCCAAGGTGCGGCTTGCATAGTAGATGACATGTAGCTTCTTTTCAAGGTGCGGCTTGCATTGTGCCTCTCCTAGCACGGCTCCAATAGCATAATCACTTGCATCACATATAATCTCAAACAGAAGCTCCAAATCCGGCGATTGTACAACCAATGCACTTAGTAGGGCCGCCTTGATCTGCTTGAAAGCTGTAAGGCAATCACCATTGATATCAATTGGGAAATCTTTGCACAGGAGTTGAGTCAAGGGGCGTGCAATCTTAGAAAAATCTTGAATGAATCTCCTATAGAAGCCGGGTTGACCGAGGAAGCCTCTTACTCCTTTAACATTCTTTGGTGGTTCCAAGATCACCATTACCTCTATCTTTGCCTTATCAACTTCAATCCCTTACTATGATAATCCTGTGGCCGAGGACTATCCCATCTCTCATCATGAAATGACATTTCTTCCAATTTAGCATAAGATGTTTCCCATTGCATCTCTTAAGGACCTTGCTAAGATTGGACAAATAAACTTCAAAGGAAGATCCATGAATACCTCCATTATGTCATCTACGAAGTCAGTAAAGATGGACATCATGCCTTTTTGAAAGGTGGCTGGAGCATTACATAATCCAAAAGGCATTCTCCGGTAAGAAAATGTGCCGACATGTAAATGTTGTTTTCTCTTGGTCATCCGGATGGATTGGGATTTGAAGAAAACCTGAATAACCATCTAGAAAACAATAGTAAGGCTGGTTAGCAAGCCTTTCTAGCATTTGATCTATAAATTGTAAAGGAAAATGATCCTTCTGGGTTGCGGTATTGAGCTTGCGGTAGTCGATGCACATTCAGTGGCCGGTGATTGTTCTTGTGGGGATCTGCTCCTCATTTTTGTTTTTCACCACCATGACACCTCCCTTTTTGGGAACCACATGCACCGGACTTACCCATCTACTGTCCGATATTGGATATATGATCCCGACTTCCAAGAGTTTCATTATCTCTTTCTTCACAACATATTTTAGGTTGGGGTTTAACCTCCTTTGGTGCTCTATGGATGATGTTGACTCATCCTCAAGGTGTATCCTGTGCATACAAAGGTCCGGAGATATGCCCGTGATATCCTCCAGGGTATACCCAAGGGCTTTACGGTGCTTTCTCAACTCACAAAGTAATAAGGCTGTCTTAACATTAGTTAAGTTGGAGTTAATGATAACTGGATAAGTGTTATTAGGTCCGAGGAATGCGTACCTTAGCCCAGAGGGAAGCTCTTTAAGCTCAACCTTGGGTGTTTTAGTTCACTCCAAGGTTCATTTGAGGACTTGGTGAGGTTCTTAGAGGCAGCCGACTCTTTTAATTCTTCTCCCAAACCAATATAGGCGACCAGATTGTCAATCAAAAAGCGTAGCCAAACCATGAAATTCAATTCAAATCGGATTTAACCAGACTGAAACGGTGGTGTCGATCGACACTTGGTCATCTTCCCGAAACCAAGTTCTACAGATCGCACCAAAACACATAAACTTCACCAAATCAATTCCACACGATTCAACACACAAATAACACGAAAACAACACATAAACCTCAAGAACAGCCCGAAATTCTCAAATCTAATATCCTAACAATTTTCCATTTAGATTTACGGACCCACAGTCACGCACTCACCTTGAATTTGGATTGAGGGAATGAAAGAGGTGATGAACAAGCAAGATTAAGCACCCAAAAGCTCCAAAATCCTCTAAATCGCTCAAGAACACCGAAAATCGCCTCTCTCACTTTTCTCCTGTTGCTAAACGACAAAACTCATGCGGCCACGACTTTTATTCGCGACTCTAGGGTTCCAACCCAAGGCAAAACCGGACAATTAGAATCAAACCGAACTCAAATTGTACTGATGGTGTCGATCGACACCCCCTATTGGTGTCGGTCGACACCGCTTTCCAAAAGCTAAGGTTTGGACTACGGATGTTACAGCTTCAGCCACGCACTCACCTTGATTTTGGATTGAGGGACATGAAAAGAGATAGAAGAGCAAGATTCAGCCACAAAACTCCACAAAATCTCTCCAAATCGCTCCAGAACACCACAAATCGCTTCTTCCCTGTTTTGTCTCAAAAAGTGTGTCCATAAACGCGGTTGGGAGTTTTTATTTCGCAGAGAAAGGGTTTCCACCCTAACCAAACACGAAATCGGGTAAATTAAATCAAACCTAAAAATTGATTTTGGACCGGTGTCGATCGACTACCCCTTAGTGTCGATCGACTACCCCTTGGTGTCGGTCGACACTACCCCTTGGTATCGATTGACACCAAAGAAAAACTTCGAATTTTTGGTTTACGGATGTTACAGGGGATCCCTAGTTTCCTGATCAATCTCCAACACCACAAAGTAAGCCGGTCTAGAGCACTTACCGATCATGACTTGAACATCGGCCACAATTCCAACCGGTCGCCTAACCGATAGATCAGCAAAGACTAATCGGATCTTTGTAGGCCTAAAGCTAGTGATCCCAGGAATTTAACTACTGTATGTGGCATCAAGTTCACACTAGAGCCCAAGTCAAAAAGGCAGCACTTAAATGTTGTACCTCCGATTTGACATGAGAGCACAAAGCTACCAGGATCATCAAGCTTCTCCGGGATTTGGTTTTGTAGTACTCTGCTGCAATCTTGAGTTATCAACATCACACCTTCTTCCAAGCTTATATTACTGGTTAATATACTTTTCATGTACTTTCTCCATACGGCTTTGGAGAAGTTCTGGTCTGGCTACACTGTCCCCAATGGTCTCTTGAATTGGTCCTGGCTGGTGGTAGTCTTGGGCCATTTGATGTACTAGCCCGCCATCATTAAGCTCCGGTTCAACACCATCTTGCGGAAGACGGTTTTGAACTCCATCCAAGGTATAACAGTCCGGGCTCACCCCTCATGGGCTCCCCGCAGGGCCATCCGGCACTGTTAGGGCTGCAGCCCAATACACCCNGCCACAACAACTTATACCAACCTAGGTTATTGGTGAGTCTCGAACCCCAGACCTCACCCTTTAAGTAGCCCTGCAACCAGGAAGCTACCAGATCAATTGGTGGTAGCTACTTAAAGGGTGAGGTCTCAGGTTCGAGTCTCACCAACAACCTGGGT
>OVBJ01003932.1:0-10315 GCA_900406535.1 Noccaea bulbosa | reverse complement strand
CGATCGACACCAAAGAAAAAAATAACGATTCTTTGGTTTACGGATGTTACAGTCCTTGTACACCTCCTGCGGAGTTAATGGAATGAGGATGGTCCTGCGGTTATTGTACAGGAAGCTATACTTGTTGGTGTAGCCATCATGTAGGACACGTCTGTCAAATTGCCAAGGCCTTCCTAGAATAATGTGTTCAGCATCCATGGGCAGTACATCGCACAAGACCTCATCCTTATAGTCTCCTATCGACAAAGGCACCAGAACTTGTTCCTTGACACTCATGTTTCCAGTTTCGTTTATCCATTGCAGCTGATATGGTTTGGGAAGCTTCTGAGTGACTAGACCAAGCTTTTCAACCATGGACTCACTAGCCACATTGGTACAACTTCCACCATCAATGATCAGGCTGCACACTCTTTCTTTGACAAGACAACGTGAATGGAAGAGGTTCTCTCTTTGCACATCCTGTCCTGTCCGGACCTGAGTACTCAGGAGTCTCCTAGCCACCAGCTTGCCCTTAACTGGTATGGCGTCATATCCTTCCTTGTCTATCTCTGTTTCGGCCTCCATGGTACCTGAAATTCAAGAATCAACTCACAGCAGTCAATAGTTCAAGGAAAACAATTCTAAAAATTTCTAAATAAATTCGAAAATAATTTTAGAAATATACAAACAAATGCTAGATATCTATAACTAAAATGATTAAAATAAATTATGTCAATATTATTAAAACTAGGAATCGAACCCGCGCCAGATCGCGCGGAAACTCATTTTATATAAAATATTTTTATTGAATATGTTTAATAACACTATAGTAATAGCTGCAAAAGAAAAAACTATAAATCATAATGCCATTAATTTAATTAATCTTTGATGTTTTGAATAACCATGGAGAAATTTGATTTGGTTAGTAGTTAATACAATATTATTTGTAATGTATTTTTGTTAAAATGTAGATTAATTATTAAACACACGATGAATTATTAAAATATATTTATTGTCATTTTGGTATGTTCTTAAAATAAATCTCCTTTTCAAATGATAGAGACCACTTTTCCAAAAGCTTTATCACCTGAATAGGTGTGTCTAATGGATTATTATTATTTTCTAATAATAGTTGGATTCTACTAAGTGTTCCATCTAATTAGTAGATAAACATGTTTATGTATCTTGAAATTTTCACAGGTTGTATGATAATAATAGAAGACCAGTGGTTGGTATTTTCATTTTTAAAAGCAGAAAACCTATTAACACCTGATTTTTATGGATTTATTAGGCTAAATGTTTAAAATCTTTTACGCAAAAAAACTGAGGGTATCATTTGCAAAGTTTAAAATATACTTTTCACATGTTTTTAAAATTTCAATTTTTCCTTCCCCTGCCTCTCTCTGGACCTAATTGAATACTTACGACTTATTCATTAAATAGGTATGGGCCTGCCGCTTGCACCGCGGGCTATGAAGTTTATTATAGAAATTTGGCCGCATAATATTATGTATATTTAATAAAATTGAGCATCTTAACAAATGTACTGATATATTACAACGATTATTTAAAGAAGTTTTAGCTTTTTGTTCAGCATAGTTATAGCTTTTCTCATCAAGAATGAGAGGATTATGACATGAATCGATCACGTAAAGATCAGAAAACTGCATCGGTGAAAAATTCTCGAGGGAACTTCCAGTTGTGCATATAAGAGTCTCTATCTCAATCAAAGCCATATTTTTCTTTTGGTCATCAGACAGCGTTATGCCTATCCAGAAATATATGTTTAGGATTTAATATCTTGTATAATCATTTTAAATCAGAATATGAGCCACAAACTTATCCCCAACTTACTACGATCATTGTTGGCAATCAGTGTCATTGTAACAGATCCGCCGAAGATAATTTTCCACATTGCTTCCCAAACCCTCGAAGGAATCGCAATACTGTTCGTCATGAGCATTTTTACAAACAATCTTCGAATACGTACCCAATGGTCCGCTTCTTATAAAGCGTCGATGTATTATTTGTCATCGTCCAATAGCCCGAATACATAGCAAGCCTATTTAAAAGTTTTCCATAACATAATCCAAAAATTAATGGAGAACATATAATAATTCGTAATAGTAACANTAAATAAAAAAAAAAAAAAAAAAAAAAAAAAAAAAAAACACAGAAAACGAATCTTAATTAAACCACTTTAATGTATGTCTCTTAGCAGCCCAATAATTTAACATGTAAAACCAAAATGAAAATCAATTTCTTCTTGCTTTTCTTGAACTTAATGATCTTTAAATCCGCATAGCATCACATCATGTCGAATGATATCCTCAATCAGCCATTGAGATCCTTAAACCAAAAGAATAAAGATCATTTTAAAACAATCACATGTCTTTTCTAGTTGTTCATAGTTAATTTATACTAAGAATAAACGAATTTACATGATCTCTCTAAAGTTATCAACGTCAGGCAATTTTAGATCTTGTTAAAATATAGAAAGCCCTTCAATTCCAATCAATTGAATCTCACCTAATCAATCAATGATTTTATGCAAATAAACGTCAATATTTACAAATCACCATATGCTTATGTGACCATTTTCACTCAACATATTCTATTTCATTTGTGGTATACTTGAACGGGCCATTGAAACTCAGAACGACTATCGCCATTGGTATTCATGCTATACTCAGTGTCAAATAAGAGATCTCTTCAACACTCTTTTTCTAAAACCAAATTTTCTACGACAAAACTAAAAGCTAACCTAAATGTCTGTGTGTACTATGCTAGAAGATTTGACAATAGAAGATGGCCCTGCGTAATGCATATGTGTAATCATCATCAGAATGAGTATCCTTATTTTCTCTTCTGTTTCCAGACAAAATGAGTAGGAATCTCAGCATAGTTTAGAGCCCTTGCGTTTTCATAAGTTGCGTTACACTGCATCCAGATGTCACATGTTGCAAAACTTTTTCACATGGTCTGTTTCCATACAAAATGAGTAGGAATCTCAGCATAGATTAGAGCCCTTGCGTTTTCATAAGTTGCGTTACACTCCATCCAGATATCACATATTGTTGTTTCATAATACATATGAGATTATAATTTATCCACAACTTACTACGAATATTATCGTTGTCATCCCAGTATTTTCTTAACATATCTTCCGATATAATCTTCCACGTTGCTTCGCAAACCCTCTCAGGAATTGCAATAATGTTTGTCATGAGCATTATTACAAACAATCTTCGTATACTTGGAGCGTGTACCCAGTGGTTGCCTCTTGTATAGCGTCAATGTATTCTTTGTCATCGTCCAATAGGCCGAGTACATAGCAAGATTCTTTAAACGTTGCGTATGTGACACCGTTCACCGTGTTTATACCATCAAAAGAAATTGGGCCTGTTACAATATTGAGTAAGATTCTCAGATAGTAAGCTTCACCTACAGACCTGGGCACGTAAGTAATCCTTCCAATAACTTTCCGGCGGCACCTTGGTTTCCTTATTTTCTCTTTCTGTTTCCAGACAAAATGAGTAGGAATCTCAGCATAGGTTAGAGCCATTGCGTTTTCATAAATTGCGTTACACTCCATCCAGATGTCACATGTTGCAAAACTTTTTCACGTGGTCCGTTTCCAGACAAAATGAGTAGGTATCTCAGCATAGGTTAGAGCCCTTACGTTTTCATAAGATGTGTTACACTCCATCCAAATGTCATATATTGTTGTTTCATAATACATATGAGCTTCTAATTTATCCAGAACTTATTACGATTATTATTGTTGGCATCCCAGTGTTTTCATAACATATCTTCCGATAGAATCTTCCACGTTGCTTCGCAAACCCTCTCAGGAATTGAAATACTGTTTGTCATGAGCATTATTACAAACAATCTTCAAATACTTGGAGCGTGTACCCAGTGGTTGCCTCTTGTATAGCGTCAATGTATTCTTTGTCATCGTCCAATAGGCCGAGTACATAGCAAGATTCTTTAAACATTACGTATGTGACACCTTTCACAGTCTTTATACCATCAAAAGAAATTGGGCCTCTTACAATATTGAGTAAGATTCTCAGATAGTAAGCTTCACCTACAGACCTGGGCACGCAAGTAATCCTTCCAATAACTTTCCAGCGGCACCTTGGTTTCCTTATTTTCTCTTTCTGTTTCTAGTCAAAATGAGTAGGAATCTCAGCATAGGTTAGAGCCTTTGCGTTTTCATAAATTGCGTTACACTCCATCCAGATGTCACATGTTGCAAAACTTTTTCACGTGGTCCGTTTCCAGACAAAATGAATAGGAATCTCAGCATAGGTTAGAGCCCTTGTGTTTTCATAAGATGTGTTACACTACATCCAGATGTCATATATTGTTGTTTCATAATACATATGAGCTTCTAATTTATTCACAACTTACTACGATTATTATTGTTGGCATCCCAGTGTTTTCATAACATATCTTCCGATTGAATCTTCCACGTTGCTTCACAAACCCTCTCAAGAATTGAAATACTGATTGTCATGAGCATTATTACAAACAATCTTTGAATACTTGGAGCGGGTACCCAGTGGTCTGCCTCTTGTAAAGCGTCAATGTATTCTTTGTCATCGTCCAATAGGCCGAGTACATAGCAAGATTCATCAAACGTTACGTATGTGGCACCTTTCCCCGTCTTTATACTATCAAAAGAAATTGGGCCTCTTACAATATTGAGTAAGATTCACAGATAGTAAGCTTCACCTACAGACCTGGGCACGTAAGTAATCCTTCCAATAACTTTCCGGCGGCACCTTGGTTCACCTACATTGTCGCTATACAAGATGCGTTACACTCCATCCAGATGTCACATATTGTTGTTTCATAATACATATGAGCTTATAATTTATCCACAACTTACTACGATTATTATTGTTGTCATCCCAGTGTTTTCTTAACATATCTTCCGGTAGAATCTTCCACGTTGCTTCGCAAACTTTCTCAGGAATGGCAATACTGTTTGTCATGAGCATTATTACAAACAATCTTCAAATACTTGGAGCGTGTACCCAGTGGTTGCCTCTTGTATTGCGTCAATGTATTCTTTGTCATCGTCTAATAGGCCGAGTACATAGCAAGATTCTTTAAACGTTGCGTATGTGACACCTTTCACCGTCTTTATACCATCAAAAGAAATTGTGCCTCTTACAATATTGAGTAAGATTCTCAGATAGTAAGCTTCACCTACAGACCCGGGCACGTAAGTAATCCTTCCAATAACTTTCCGGCAGCACCTTGGTTTCCTTATTTTCTCTTTCTGTTTCCAGACAAAATGAGTATGAATCTCAGCATAGGTTAGAGCCCTTGCGTTTTCATAAATTGCGTTACACTCCATCCAGATGTCACATGTTGCAAAAAAATTTCATGTGGTCCGTTTCCAGACAAAATGAGTAGGAATCTCAACATAGTTTAGAGCCCTTGGGTTTTCATAAGTTGTGTTACACTCCATCCATATGTCACATATTGTTGTTTCATAATACATATGAGCTTCTAATTTTTCCACAACTTACTACGATTATTATTGTTGGCATCCCAGTGTTTTCTTAACATATCTTTCGATAGAATCTTCCACGTTGCTTCGCAAACCCTCTCAGGAATTGCAATACTGTTTGTCATGAGCATTACAAACAATCATCGAATACTTGGAGCGGGTACCCAGTGGTCTGCCTCTTGTATAGCGTCAAAGTATTCTTTGTCATCGTCCAATAGGCCGAGTAAATAGCAAGATTCATTAAACGTTGCGTATGTGACACCTTTCACCGTCATTATACTATCAAAAGAAATTGGGCCTCTGACAATATTGAGTAAGATTCTAAGATAGTAAGCTTCACCTACAGACCAGGGGACGTAACTAATTCTTCCAATAACTTTTCGGCGGCACCTTGATTCCCATATTTCTCTTTCTGTTTTCAGACAAAATAAATAGGAATCTCAGCATAGGTTAGAGCCCTTGCGTTTTCATAAGTTGCATTACACTCCATCCAGATGTCACATGTTGCAAAAAATTTTCACGTGGTCTGTTTCCAGACAAAATGAGTAGGAATCTCAGCATAGGTTAGAGCCCTTGTGTTTCCATAAGTTGCATTACACTCCATCCATATGTCATATTGTTGTTTCATAATACATATGAGCTTCTAAATTATCCACAACTTACTACGATTATTATTGTTGGCATCCTAGTGTTTTCTTAACATATCTTTCGATAGAATCTTCAACGTTGCTTCTCAAACCCTCTCAAGAATTGCAATACTGTTTGTCATGAGCATTATTACAAACAATCATCGAATACTTGGAGTGGGTACCCAGTGGTCTGCCTCATATATAACGTCAATGTATTCTTTGTCATCGTCCAATAGGCCGAGTACATAGCAAGATTCTTTCAACGTTGCGTATGTGACACCTTTCACCGTCTTGATATGGCCAGAGAAACATATAATGTTGGCTCATAGACTTCATGCTGTTTCATTCTAAAATCAAAGTGCATTATAGAATTCATAAAACATTAATTCTTTCAGACAAAAAGATTTTTCATGTTACAAACTGATTTTATATTTTAATTTGCCGGAAGCTCACATTTCAAATGGTGATGTTTTGGTAGAGGATTTCTTCAAAAATTTCGATGATTTTGCTTGATCTGAGGCTAAAATACTCTAAAACGGAATACTAAACTGTTTACTACAGTACTATTTTTGTTACAATCGTTGTTTCAATTAGCAAATAATAATGTCGCTCTTAGTTGTAAGACGAATTGGGGGCGAATGCAATGATAATATGTCAAATGGATATATGAAAGAGAGGAAAAAGACAAAGAAATCCAATAACTTGAATGATCTCCAATTTTATATGTATAATACAATTTCATGCCGGCGCTTAGCCTACACCAGAGAACATGTTTGTTTAATATTGAAAGATTGTAGTGGCATGTAGATTATCAGTTATTAACAATTAAAATCTACATTTATACAAATATTTGTTCATGGCTGATAATGATCCATTGTTGATTGAGGATGATCTAAGAACTATTTCAGTATGTTGTATGTTTAAAAGTATACTTGGATAATACATGTGCTAATGCACGATTAATGTTAATCGTTTCAAATTTTGATAAGTGTTTCAATATATTAATAAGTATATATATATGATTTTTTTTTCAAACTTAAATTAGTTCATATATACGTTAAATATGTACTAAAGTCAAATCAAGAAGAGCATATATATAGTCAGCTTGAATAAATTTTAGCCCTGATTGTTGATCTGGTACTAAACAAAGTGGGAATGTTTTAAAGGACCAAACCGGAAATAATCCCATGCCAAAAGAAATATATGCAAAAGCCTTTAGACGTCCAAGTGAAAGCTCTAGACTCTTTAAGATCTGCCAAAAACAATCATGGCTAAAACCAATTCTTACCCTTCATTGAGTGTATAAAGAAGTTTCTTGTAAACAAAATGAACATTATTATTCAATTCTTTCCATTCCTAATAACTTTAAACTAATGTTAGTTTTTTAATCAAACCAAATCGATTGAATAATGCAGCAGCAAAGACGGAACCACTACCAAGGAAAACATCCAAAAATAATAAGGCCCTGTTTAGTACAATGTTTGGTACAGTGCCGCAGTGACTATTTACTGCGAGCAAAAAGTACAGATTGACATATATAAGTGGTGGAGATAAAAAGAGCATCACTGCTATTAATTTCATAGGTGATACGGTGTTGTAGGTGGTCGCCGTTTTTCACAGCAACAATTGACGTAGCTGCTGTGACTACTTTGACGACAACACTAGCGTAACTCTCCAAATTCTTGGGTGATAACTAATGTATAAATTTGATTGCGATATATTTGAAAAGAACATGGCCTGCGTCAAACGCCCAAAATTTATAATCTAGAATATATATAAACGGAGAATATATATAAAGTAACCTTTTTCCCTAGCTTTGAGAACTCGGAATGCAGGGACAATAATAATAGTGACCATCAATAAAGTCAAATCATTGAATCCAAGATCTTTCTACGTCTGATCATGCATAAGTATGCACTCTCTTCCCTGAAAATTCATATCATCTAACAACGGAATTAGTATGCACTCGCTTGGTTAATTTCAAGTATCAAACAAACCTCTCTCACAATTGGTCTCAACTGTTTTCTTTTATGAATCTAATACTTTCAGCTATGGACTTGTCTGACTATTCTCTCTACTCTCCTGTCTTAATTAGGATCTTCAGCGATTCCCGCGAATCCAAATGAATGTGAAGCTCCAAAAGAAGGATTCTGATGGCAATAAGAAGGTTTCGACGCTGGAACTTAGATTGGAGAAGATATCAAAGAGCAATAGCTTGAGGGCGTCGATTCACAAAGGTTTCACTATTGCCTTTTGAGCTCGAAATAAAAACGTGTTGGGATGCATAAAAATTTGAGCACATTCATATGGGTTATAGGTGAAAGACAAAGCGTGATATGGTTGGTTCTTGGTAATACTTCAATTTTTGAAGTTTTTGCTGTGAAGAAAGTTTCTTTCACTGGTCGTCTGATCACACGCATGGAGTAACCTTCAAACATAACTTCTCTTCAGGTCCATTTTTTCCTTCGTCTTTTTTCTAACTAAATCGGTCTCTCTTACACTTCTGCAGAAGATCATTGATGTGCTTTTTAAGTAGCTGAACTTGTTGTAATGTTCCTTTGGTCAGGATACGAAACTAACATTAGTATCAGATTGTTATTTGGGGCTTGAGCAAGAACGCTTCATTGAACAACTTGCACAACGCTAATGAGCCATCAGACATAGTAGGAGGGAGTTAGTTACTATTATATAATATTGTTTTATACCATCTTCTCAAAATAACAATAGACTAATTACAAAATATAAATCACATGATAAGCAATCAACTACGTATATAAGCTGAAATCACACGTACGATAATATATTTTTATTGAGGTAACCAAATAATTGCTTTAGTTTAGTGAAAATAGAGAGACGATATTAGACTTCTTCATCTACCAATTTAGCTCTCCCGAAAATTCCCTTCACTCAACGAATGCTCAATCCCTAAAACCACAAAAGAAAAATATGTTAATTAACAATTCTTAATAAATTATTTTTCCAAAATTTACAAAGAATAAGAACCTAACACAACGTTACAAAAAAAACCAAATGCATGCATTGACGTAAAAGTCATATGGAAAAAAAGCTCAAACTATATTTGTAACTAAATCAAGAGTCGAAAAGAGTATATGCTCATAAGACTCGAACCCTCCAGAATCTCCACAACTCCTCCTCTTCTCATGCTCAGTAGTCACCGATTATCGGCCTGACCAGTCATCGTCGTCGTTTGAGGCTGCAATTGTTTGGACCCAGTCCGCCGGTTCTGAAACCAGTTATATTCTCGCGGATTTGTCCGTGTTCAGACAGCTCTTTCGCGATCTCTATAAGTCTCTTTGGATTAGGTGTTCCGCTTCCTAATTCATCGTAAATGCGCTCGAGAATCTGAAGTTGCTTCGAAGTCGGAGTCCATCTATACCGAGTCGATATTCTATGAGCGCTTGAAGATGCCACCATCGATCAAAGTATCCGCCGCCGATTGGATTCATTCCTAAGTAGTGATAATGACGAAAAATATTGTTACGGGACCTATAAGTTACTTCGTGATAAAACGAAGACATATAAAGTGATTGTTTGTAAATCAAGAAAAAAACTCAAATATATGTATAGAGAGTAGAGACTTAAGAGAGAAAGTGTACCTGATCAGAGAGGATGGAAAGAAGAGAGAGAGAACTGTGGAGGAGGAGGAGCTGTTCACAAATAACGGCGTGAATGGCTATCTGCTTACGGAGAGTCTCCATTCCACTGTTCGTACCACCTGGATGGTTACTACTTCAGAGGGCTTAATAATAAAAAATAGATTATAATACCTAAACTAATTTTACATGAGTTTAGAACAAATTGAGAAAACAGAGAGAGTGATAGATTTATTAATCCTCGCACTGTCATAAACCATGGCCATACGACGATAAGTCGGAGCTTTTCTCGGTGGACTCCTCCTCGTCTGACTCAATCCCTTTCCTTTTCCGGCCACTCCCACGCTCCTTCTCCGTCCTAGCTCCCTGCATTCACCATAACATAACATTACAATCTCAACGATCCTCCAGGGCATTAAATAGTCCTCATTAATAACAACTGATAAAAAAAAAAAAAATTATTTTTTACTTTGCGTACCTCAGCTTCTTCTGTTGGACGTGATCAAGTCTTAATAGTAGTTTATTTAGAGTCTTATATTATACATTTAAGTAGCTTGTTTATG
>OVBJ01003931.1:0-10319 GCA_900406535.1 Noccaea bulbosa | reverse complement strand
AAAGAAAAAAATAGTTTTAATCCGTGTGCACACATAAAACTTCTTATCTTAATATATTGTAGTTATTTGAGTTTTATGTATCTTGACTAAATAAATGATATTAAATTTATGGATACGGTTAAATCTTTAATTTTTTTTACTTTTTTTAGAAAATGTCAAAATGGTTTAAGATGTTTAATTTTCACACTATAAATGAAAACAAAAATCAAACTAAGGTAAAAATCCGTCGCATAAAATTTCGAAATAATTAAATAGACATCTTTTAATAAAATACAAATTCAGAAATCATCACCCCGTGCAGAGCGCGGGTCCAACCCTAGTTTATATAATACGAATTCAAGTGTCATTAATTTATATTTAATGTTTTTTTTTTTTTTTGTCGACTGCATATGTTCCTAAATCGGTTCGGGAAGCGAGACCGGGGAAACAGAGTTTACATAGTACACATCATAAGACTAATCTCGAGCACTCCGTGCTAACTTGTCTGCCTTCGTGTTCTTCGTTCTTGGGATATAAGTTAGGGAGAACGCCTGGAACTTTCTTCTGCACTTCTCCACCTCGTCAAGCAATATCTCAAAAGCCGACCACTCGTTGGGTTTGGACACCATCTTCAACAAGTCAGCACAATATGTTTGAAAGTGCATACACCGTTTATTGTGAACCAGCATACTTTGCATAGTCCAAACTAAAGCTTCCAGTTCTGTATGCAGAGGGGATAAACCCAGCCGTAAGTTACTAGCACCGACCAAAATTGATCCCGATTCCGGATCAAAATTTATATTTCATGATGGGCGAAACTAAATAAACAACATTCATAATCCGTTAAAACTTTTCATTCCGAAGATCGTTCCTAATTTTTCTTATAAAATCTAACTGAATAATGTTCAATAAAAGCTAATTTCTTAAATGAAAATAAACTCAAATATGAAACTCAGATTCAATAATGAGTTGTAAATTGGGCAAACAATATACAAAGGTGTTTTCGTATGGATATATACGGTACCAAACAGGCAATATTCAAATGATATGAGCATTATTAGGGTTTTGGTTCTTATGTTTGGGAGAAAGAGAACATTCGTGGGTAGGTTTTGGTGGCCCATGTGATGACTCTTGCTACACTACATGTTGATGTATATGTTGCACAGATTTCTGTCTTTAATCTTAATAAGTTTGGTTGGACTCAGTGGGTGTACTTTTTTTTTTTGGGATTTTTCTTACTCTCTTTCCTCAAATTGGCTCCAATCAAACTCATTCTCAAACATGACAAGTAGGTAAGGAATTGACACAAGTCCCGTACCGTTTCCGTCAAGTTTGGTTTCTGAATTCCCCGTCCTTGTAATGCATCTCAATTGGGTACTAGACTTATGATTCCTTTTTGANCTTTTTTTAAAAAAATTTTTTTTTTTTTTTTTTTTTTTTTTTTTTTTTTTTTGGTAAAACTTTTTGAAACAAATGTTAGTACGAAGCCTTTGAAATACAACTAGAGAAAATTTGGAAGAATATCTTAATATCAGTTTTTATTTTGAAAAATACCATAATTTTTTATAACTACAGTATTTATATGTAACAAGACAAAGTTATCATAATTTGAAATTTCTAACTAATTTAATTAAAACAAATTTCAGAAGATTATGATTTGATTTTTATTTTGTTTCATATTAAACTGATAAATATTCCTAATTATCTGCTAAAATATTATTTATTCTTTTGAATAATAGGTCACAAACTTCTCTTTTTTTTTTTTTTTTTTACTCTGCATTTATATGCTCCGATGGCGAGAAAAGAAAATCACACCCTATGTTTTTTACTTTTACCAAGCTGTAACATACGTCCAAATAAAAAACACATGAACCTGAAGATCACATTGTGATTCATGTATACCATACTAGATATAAAAACAAGGTGAAGAAAATTCCAACTTAAAAATAAACAAAAAACACAAGGCCAAATCCAATATAAGAAAAGGAGCACGTCCCTAAAACTCAAAACCAAAATAAAAAAGGGGGGAAAAAAAGAAATAGTATGTTCGTAAAACCCAAAACCAAACAAAAGAAATAAATAATAGATCTAATCTACAGATCCATAGAATAGTGTTGGAACTCAATTTTAAAATTGAAGTTTGTTTGAATGAGAAATGCTTGTCCAAAATTTGTTGCTAAAAATGCACAAAATGTATTAGTGAATATTGTGGAGAAGTCCTAACAAGGTTAGAGACTTTGAAAAAATTAGAGATAAGTGAATATTGTGGAGAAAATGCACAACATGTGCACACACCGGGATAAGTCTGGATAGACTTGGGCTCGGGTTTGGGTTTAGATGTGGGTTCGGGGATAAACGGGCCTCGGTCCAATAACCCATCTTTTTGTATCAAGTTTTTTTATTTGTATAACTGATCACTACATAAATTTAAACTTGATTAAAAAGTGAATAATTCTCATATTCTAAAGAGAATTAAAACTTGGTCAAAAAGTCTTAGGACAATCAATTTATAGATTAATGGTGTCCTTAATGACTATAATAAAATCTCTACTAATGCTCAAAAAAGGAGTTTCATATGTTGAATCCAATGACTTGAATATAAATTATTGGTGTCTTGAAACCTCATTCATAGACATGGAAAAAACAATCTCTCACCTTCTTTTCTTTTTTATTTTTTATTCTTTCTTATTTTGGTCTGAGAGTACACACAGAACAAAGCGTTCAGGCTTCTGATTTTGAGTGCTGCAAATCAGGAGAAGGTGTGGTCGTATCTTGGGATTCTGATTGCATCAAACCGTCACACTACGGGCAATTAAAGAATTAAGGAAAGAGTGTCTCGCCTCCACACAAACCATTCTTTGTTCATCATATTTTGGTATAAATATGTTTTATATCAATATATTTTCCAATTATTCAGTTTTGCCATATTGTTGAAATGATGGTCTTACAAATAGATGGCTACCAATAGATATGTCAACTTTATCTGGGCCCGCGGGTTGGCCCGTATAGATCCGCTACGGGGCGGGTTCGGGTTCACAAATTTAGACCCAAAAATTAGCGGGCCTCGTGGTCCAGCCCGTTCAGGTTTGCGGTTACTAGCGGACATATCCGCGGCGGGGCGGGTCGGTTTGCGGGTTATCTGCAAAAAAACTTTCTTTCCGAATTCATCCCGTTTCAGAACGAAGAGCGACAAAATTCTCTTGCCAATCATCATCTCTAGACCTTGTTTGAGCGAGATTTAGCTTTGCATGCAAGTGCTTGTGGTTAGGGAAGCTCGATCTCAGTCCAATAATCATGAGAAGCTTGAGAACCCTCTCCAATCATCCAAATTTAAAGAAGTTCTCGCCGATTCAATTCCCACAGTACAACTGTGATTCCTTTTACTGTTTGAATGTGTTCTTATTTCTGCTTAAGTTGGTTGAGCTTGACTATTTTGTACATTGAGTACGAGGTCGATGTTGGAGGTGAATGAAGATGATGATTTGATTGTCCAAGTGTGTGTGACTCGTACATTGTCCCCGGCTTTTACTCTTGAGCTTGGTCTCGACTCTCGAGAGTCTCAAGGAAACTGTGAAGCCTTCTTGTAAATCACACTATGTAAAGGAACTTCATGGAGTTTTTGGAATTGGGAACGCACTCTCTGCCATAAAAATGTAAGCTTTTTGATTTTGATTTCGTTTTTGGTTTGTTATAGTTTCAGTTTAATGAAAAATAATAAAATACTAAATCAAAAATATTATATTTGTTCCTCTCAGATGATCTTCTTACTTTTTTGTTCCTCAGGTGAAGTGGCTTTAGCTTTACCATCATAGGCTGCTCCTCACGCATAAGATTCTTATATGCTCTTATCACGTGCCTTCCTTGCATCAATTTCACCAAGATAGTAGATGTATGTACAATAGACAATATTGTAAAACAGATCAAACTGAGATTTTCTTCTCTCAATTAGTTACAGGGAGGACATGCTTGAGTTTTGGACAGATCCTGACATAGAAGTGAAGCTAGAAACGTTTGGGTGCGGGTTGGCCCGTTTGACATCTCTAATTGCAGTCTCAAAAGCTGTACAAGATGACATGAGCTTTAACTATACAAAATCTGTTGACCCGCCTAACCGCCAATATAACGCGGTGCGGGTTAGGGCCGAGCTTTTGGAGACAGCGGCCCGGAGCGGTCCGACCAGCCTGATCCGCCAGCAAAGTGAAACCGCGGAGGGCTGGCCCGTTTGGGTGCGGGTTGGCCCGTTTGACATCTCTAGCCTACCAAGTCTCGTATTATTAATGATACTAGAAATTTGACCTGCGCAATGCGCGAAATTAAAATTATACCAAATTAAAAACTTTATTAATTTAATTTTAATTATTGATAAAAGGATGATAGTGTAGTACAAATGATTCAAAATCCAGAGGACCAGCGTTACACTATGAATCTAGGAGGTTTAAAGCAGAGCTAAGACAAGAATAATTTGGTTGTGATTCGGTAACAGTAAACGAATGTAAAATGACAAAGTAAAATCAATAAAACAAGCACTAGATCAAGGAAATTCGCAGGACCTCAATGGAAAGGAATCGAATGACTATTCAGGGTTATGATTAAGTACATGTTTTGAACTGAATCATGAAATTATGCAAACCCACTGTCGTGGCGTCAACAACTTTATCTAACAACCTAGATGTCTAAACTGTCGTTTGAACCTAGCAATTGCAGACAAGCATTAATGAACAGGAATGATATGTTCACGATCCACCTTAGCATCAACTCTCGCAGGCTAAGGATGGATCGCTCACCAATGAATGTTCTAGCAACCTATTACACTTTTGATGAATAGATTAACTTGAGATCTAAAATCAAATGATTAATTCGACCTTAGCATTAAGTCTATCAATGGTGAAAACAGACGATATGAAACCCTATTTGCATTCAATCCTCTAACTCATGAATTCCGTTGAAAAACCTTGATCCAGTTAGGGAACTACTCAGACATGACGAAACAAATCATGACAATGGATGAGGTGAATTTCATTGAATAAGAAACAAAAACAAAGAAACAATAGGGTTCAGAAATCTTCTCCAAAAACTGTCACAAAAAGGTTCAGATTCTTCTCCCTCCAAACACAGAGATGAAAAGTATCAGCAAGTGTCTCTCAAAACCCAGAAAAAGCATAGCCAAAACAATGGCTGGAAAACAAGTGTAAATAGGTCAGGTGGCGAACACCGGTGATTGAACGGTAGAGATAGAACAGGTGTTCAACTGAAATGATCGAACGGCCGAGATCGAACAGGTGGGAGTGAAGCGATCTAACGGCTGTGATCGATCGTGTGATGGATGGTGGTGATCGAGCAGGGCAGATCGAACGGTGGTGATCGAACAGTTGGGAGTGAAGCGATCGAACGGCTGTGATCGATCGTGTGATGGATGGTGGTGATCGAGTAGGGCAGATCGAACGGTGGTGATCGAGCAGGGCAGATCGAACGGTGGTGATCGATCAGGGGTGATCGATCAGGGGTGATAGATCGAGCAGGGGTGATCGATCGATCGGTCGGGTCGACTGCGTGGGATCAAACGGTTCAGATCGGCTGGTCTCCTAGTGGGCTCGTTCGGGCCTCAAATTGACGGCCTTTTTACTCCGTTAGTCCACTTTCATCTGCATGCTCCTCTTAGTACTGAAACTCTTCCTTCAACGTCTTTGGACCTGAAACAACTCAATAAAGACTAAAAAGACTCGATAAAACCTGTCAAAACAAACGTTCGAATGCGCTAAAACGCAAGACATCAACTCCCCCGAACTTATCTTTTGCTTGCCCTCAAGCAAACATAAATTCCAAGAACAAGAAAGAGGTTTCAAAACGCGGGAACTCACAAATCATCAGCAACCATACCCCGAAAGAAAATCATTAGACCTCAATAAACAAGGCCTGATCATCGCATAATCACTTTAATCCCCTCAAGGTCTCGCAATTCTGATCCCTTCATGAGCCTCCATCCTGCAGAAACTCTTGCTACACATTAGTTTACTCTCTACATTCATTAAGATTAAGCGTGGACCTCTCATCAAGAATATTACACATGGTAGACGGTGTTGGGTATCGAAAGGTCTATTTGTTGGTGGATTAAAGTGTTTAAGGGTTACCAGATACGCCGAAGGATGCATGATATCGTGCAAAACAGCAAGAGAGAAGGGTTCTGTAGATAGCCATAGTTCCCAACCACTTCACTCATCATCTCCTTGTATGTTGGATTTCACCCAAAACTGGTATAACTCTCAATTCGCCTTTGTCTAAGGTGTTCTTTGGAGATTTTCGCACTGACCTTCTCATTTTATTGAATCACTAGTTCCTTTCCTCAATTTTTTTATTTTTATTTTATTTATTTTATTTTATTTTATTTTGTTTTTTTGTTTTTTTTATTGAGGGGAACTAGTGTCAAATGTCAATGATCTCGAAATTGTTACTGTGTATTCGGGCTTCTCCAAGGAGTAATCATTTCGTCGACCCAGATTTCATGTCCACCAACCAAAAATGGGTTGGCCACTCAGGATCAACATAGAGTGGTAAAGTGAATAAGAAGTCCTGAGTGTATGATCCGTTTCCCTGATATAACATTCATAATGAGAAGAATTAAAAGTCAGATTAGTGGTCCAATATCATTACAGTCAACCAAATGCTTCACCAAAGCCTCTGCAATAGGCGATTCCTGGGGGAAGTCTGACCAAAAAGGTATTCCAGCTTTCTGCACTTAACAAACCCTGCAAAATGGTCACTAGATAGAAAGCATTCAAGAGCATAAGTGGTTGCAAATGGTCATCAGATAAGCTCATTTCCTACAAGTTTTGACTCAATAAAACGTTGATTCAGTGAAAACAACAAAATGACTCAAGATGAAAAATAAAACAAAAGAAAGAAAATGACGTTAGTAAACACAAAGTCCCTCCCCCGGACTTACTTCACACCATCCCGGTGTGAAAATAAGCCAAAGAGAGAGTTAAACAAGTTAAACAGACTCAATAAAGAGAGAAGATAAAAAGGTACAGTACAATGGAGAGAGATGTTACAGCGCAATAGCTGAGCTGGTGGGTTGGCACTGCGGTTCTGGCCATGCCCTAAGCACCCATCAGCTTCTGCTCCATTACTCAAACCAGCATGATCCTCTTCAGTCGCAGGTGCGCGGAATGATCGATCGTTCGACCGATCGTTCTGTCAACTATCTGTTCTCAACCGATCGATCGATTGCTCCTGTTCAGGATTTTTTTTTTTTTTTTTTTTTTTTTTTTTTTTTTAAAAAAAAAAAAACGAAAAACAAAATCGAAAGTTAGCAAGAAAAATTTTAAAGACTCAAGTAAAGGACTCTTACTGGTGGGTTGCCTCCCACCAAGTGCTTGATTTAAGTCTTAAGCTCGACTTGTATGACATGCATCAGTCAGGATGAGCAGGGGAGCTTGCTCCAAAACAAGTTCCGCAGTCAGACATTTTTAGCTTAAGTACTCCGTTCAACAGACCCTTCACAGCATCTTGTCCTTTTTCTTTCAGCTCTGACGTGATGATAGCTCTGACTTTAGAGAAAGGTTTTGTGGTACCTTTGCACTTTACCTCGTACTCAATCATATCTCCGACACGTCTTTGAGGCAGCAAGGTTATATGAGGATCGCCCTTGACTCTTTCGATTTTCCCGTTTTCTCTGACCTTTATCTTGCCACTGTGATTTTTGGTTGTGATTAGATGGTCTCCAACCAGGACTTCCTTGACTATCCTCTTATCACAAGACTTTATCCGGGAATCCATTACCAGCATATCTCCAGTGACTACAGTTATACATAAGGCATGTTTGGTAGCTCCGCTACTAGGGATTGCTTTGAAAAAGACCTTTTTGTCTATGTTGTGGAAAGACACTTTCTTGTTAGGCAAATCGATGACGGCACCCACTGTAGCTAGGAAAGGCATATCAGAACCTTCACTCATCTCTACAACCTGAAAATCAGTTCGAACTAGGCAATTCCCCACATTGACAAGTAGATCAGGAATTATACCGTATGGAGTTGTGGTGAAAGAATCTGCAAATGCGAGAGTCATCTCAGGGGGTTTTATATTCCCAATGCCCAACTTCTCTGCAATAGCTCTTGACATCAGATTCACGCTAGATCCAGAATCACAGAGAGACTCTTCAAATCGAACTCCAGCGATGGAGCAAGAAACATCAAACTTTCCAGGGTCATCTACCTTAGGCAATTGCTTCAATGGTGATGGTGAACTCTTTGCCTTGATAAAGAGAGCATTAATCTCTTCTAGAGACTCTCTACAGTTGAGAAAGAACTCACAAACAAGATAGTCCTCCAATGCTTCTTCAAATGAGATTACGGGAGGAAGTTTCTTCACCATCTTATAAAACCCAGCCAGCCTCTCTGCACTAATAGGCTTCATCAGGTGTTTGAGAGGAACTGGATAGGGGACCTTAGGAACATATGGTTGTGGAGCTGTGTAAATGGTCCTCATGTCTAGGTCATCAGCAACTGAACCTACAACATCATCAACTATCTTGCATTGCTCCTCGGATTTTGCAGCTTCCAAAACTCGTCGCTCTGGTATAATCCCCATCTCGCCATGAACGATAACTGCATGACAGTTCTCTCTGGGGTTCGTCTCTCCCTTCCCATTAAGGGTTCCATGGGTCTCTTGAAAGCCTCAGCTGTTTGAGCAACCTGAACATCTAGCTTTTTTACGTGAGCCCACACAGTTTCAATCTTCCCATTCAGATCGTTATACATGGTGTCTATCTTCGAGTTGGTCTCTGCAGAGAACTTCTGCTGGTTCATCAACATTTGCTGCATCATACTCTTCAGTTCATCTTGTGAAGTGTTCAATGAACTTGAAGGTTGTTGCTGGTTTCCTCCTTGAAAACGGTTCTGGTTGGGAACAAAGCTTTTATCCTCGAAGTTGTTGGAGTAGCTCTTCTGAAAACCTTGCTGATTCTGGTTGAAGCCGCGGTTCTGCACAAATGCTTGGCCATTCACGTAGTTAACCTCCATATGTTCTTCATCCTCTCTTCCTCCAAACTCTTCAGAGAGAGGCGTATCATCATTCTCATCAATACAATTAACATATCTCTGGTTTGCCTTTGGTAGTAGATTAACCTTAGCCGTGAGCTCATCAATCTTCAGTGCTTCAACACTGCTCCCCTTCGCTGATGTACTGCACACTGTTCTGTCATGCTCAGGGTTCTTGTTGCTAGAGCTCGCTGCAAGGTTTTCAATCAGCTCGAATGCGCCTTCTTTGGACTTGGTCATGAAATCACCATTACTGGCTGAGTTCAAAGCATTCCTGTAGTCCCAGTTGACTCCATCATAGAAGATACCCAAGATCTGCTCGTCAGATAACCCGTGATGAGGACACTCTCTCCGGTACTCCTTGTATCTCTCCCAAGCTTCGCAGAAAGCTTCTCCATCATGCTGGTGGAAAGACGCAATCTTGGTCCGCAGAGCAGCCGTTTTGGACTTGGTGTAGGAGTGGTCCAGAAACGCCACTCTGCATTCGTCCCATGAAGTCAAAGACCCAGGTGGTAATGACTTCAGTAAGCGACNCCATTGGAGCCTGTCGTACTGCATATCTCCTCAAAATTCTCGATGTGGTCCATCGGAATCTCAGCAGGTAGCCCATGGAAAAGGTGCTCCTTGACTAGTGAGATCATCTGAGGTTAGATCTCAAAGTCTTGCCTCTGGACGGCTGGAGGAACAATCGCAAACCTGTTGTGATAGAAGGTGTGCGGATTGTCCTTGTCTCCAATGGCATTACGAGGTTGCGGCTCTTAGTCTTGCTGAGCTTTTCGCATCTGCTCGATCTGCTGTTGGAGTTGCTGCAACTGAGCAGCCATATCCTGATTGCCTTGGTCGCCCATGTCGGCGGAATTAGGTCTGTTATGTCTGTTTGCACGTTCTACTCTCGCGAGTTCTGTGTTGGAGAGGATTAGAAGATCTGCGGTGCGGTTGCTCCTTTTAGATCTAGTGTTCATACACCTGAAACACACACAAGAAAAACGAGAAAGAACAAGTTAGTAAATCTTAGACTAAGTTTCAAATCAAGAATCAAAGGCAACTAATTGGTCCCCGGTAACGGCGCCAATGTTTGATAAAAGGATGATAGTGTAGTATAAATGATTCAAAATCCAGAGGACCAGCATTACACTATGAACCTAGGAGGTTTAAAGCAGAGCTAAGACAAGAATGATTTGGTTGTGATTAAGTAACAGTAAACGAATGTAAAATGACAAAGTAAAATCAATAAAACAAGCACTAGATCAAGGCAATTCGCAGGAGCTCAATGGAAAGGAATCGAATGACTATTCAGGGTTATGA
>OVBJ01003930.1:0-10325 GCA_900406535.1 Noccaea bulbosa | reverse complement strand
CACTGATGGAGTTTATCGGCGATGTGTAGCTGATGAGGAGATACCTGGGATACTGTTCCACTGCCACAGCTCATCCTATGCTGGGCACTTTGCCACGTTCAAGACGGTATCCAAAGCTCTACAAGCTGGTTACTGGTGGCCAACCATGTTCCGAGATGCGCAGAAATTTGTTGCTAAGTGTGATAGATGTCAGAGAGAAGAGAACATCAGTAAGAGAAATGAGATGCCACAGAACTTCATCCTGGAGGTTGAAGTGTTCGATGTGTGGGGGGTAGACTTTATGGGACAATTCCCGTCCTCGTACAACAACGAGTACATACTGGTGGCTGTTGACTATGTGTCGAAGTGGGTAGAGGCTTTGGCCAGCCCCACAAACGATGCAAAGGTAGTCCTGAAGATGTTCAAGTCTGTGATCTTTCCACGATTTGGTGTGCCAAGAGTTGTCATAAGTGATGGAGGCTCGCATTTCATCAACAAGACTTTTGATAATCTGCTTAAGCGGCATGGGGTGAAGCACAAGGTGGCAACTCCTTACCATCCCCAGACGAGTGGCCAGGTGGAAATATCAAACAGAGAAATCAAGAACATTCTGCGGAAAACAGCAGGAACGACAGGGAAAGACTGGGCTATAAAGTTGGACGATGCACTCTGGGCATATCGGACAGCCTATAAGACACCTCTCAGTACAACACCTTTCCACCTTGTGTATGGGAAGGCTTGTCATCTTCCAGTCGAATTAGAGTACAAGGCTGCATGGGCAGTAAAGCAGATGAATTACAACATGAAGCCGCCAGCTGAGAGAAGGAAGATCCAGTTGCTGGAGCTAGAGGAGATCAGGCACCTGGCCTATGACAACTCAAGGATATACAAGGAGCAAACTAAGTCCTATCATGACAAAAGGATCCTGAAACGGAACTTTTCCCCAGGAGATCAAGTGTTGTTGTTCAACTCTAGGCTGAAGTTATTCCCTGGGAAGCTGAAGTCACGATGGTCTGTACCGTTCATCATCAGGGAGGTCAGACCTTATGGAGCGGTGGTGTTGCTAGACACCAAGGGAGGAGAGTTTGTTGTCAATGGCCAGAGGATCAAGCCATACCTTGCTGATTCTGACATCACAGAGAGAGAATTTGTTCCTCTCAATGATCCATCACCAGTCTAAAAGGCATTCAAGTAAAGCTAGTGACTTAAACCAAGCGCTTGGTGGGAGGCAACCCACCGGTAAGTGTATATACTCTTATCAATTTTTTCTTACACTAACCCTCAGCTTTGTTTTCTGTGTGAAAGCAAAAAAAAAAGAAAAAGAAAAAAAAAAAAAAGGGGCACGATTGAGTTGGCCCGCACGCGCACCACAGGTAAGTGTCACTCACTCACACTCCCCTCCACACACCCACACACATACACTCTATCTTATCCACCCCCTCCACAGAAACCCCTCCATCCGCTATCTGCACAAATCCTTGGCGAACGTCATCCACCCGAGGCACCCGATAGGCAACGTGAGCGCCAACGAGATGACCTTGATTGATGTAGCGCTTTCGGGGATTATACCGAGGTTGAGCAATGGAATGAAGTTGAAAGGAAGTTCGACAAACGGAGGAATTACACGCGCATTGATTGAACAGCTTTGCTCCTACCAAAGCTGGGCCCTCACGAATGAAACCAACCGAACTCAGTGTGAGCTGCGCATGGGTGGACTTGTCACATCTCTCTTAGTCGCCGTCGGGTTTGCTCCAGATATGACCGAGGTAGTTGCACTGCTGGAAGAGCTAGACATTATCAATTTGAAGAACTGCTACTTCCTGAAGAAAACGCCAGACGGTGGCGATCTCATCTATCAGTTCACCCACCGACAGCTCGGCAATGCCCGAATGCTACTTCCTAATCCCGTCTATACGTCACTCAGAGGTGGAGCCAAAGTTGATTTTAACCCACCCCAAGCGGCACTCCAGACACATTCGACCGTCGGGGCTCGGTCAACGGCTTGTGATTTCTCCACCTCACCGGCAAACCGAGCCAGAGAAGAGTCACCGGAGGAGGCAGTGGAGACTATGTATGACTTTGACCACTTCCACTTTGACGAGTACACTGCGGCAAGGACTCAAAGTGATGGACTTAGAACTGCTCACGAGCATATCAACGTGCTCCAACTGTGGAACAAGGGCCAAGACAAGCTCTCCAACAAGCTCGCCGACAAATTCAGGAAGAAGATCAAGAAATTAGCTGATCAAGTGAAAGCACTGCAGAACATGTTGACTTGCACCTCTTCAGCCCGAGTACGGAGAAGTGAAGCGCCTGTCACAGCACCCCCGCCCGAAGATTCAGACGACGAGCTCGAGCAGAACACCGACGATGATCCTCATCCTCCTGAAGACCAACCACGTCACTCTTCATACGAACCACTACAGAGGAAGAGACGCAACAGGGAGGGCCACACCGACCAGCCTTTGAGGCGCTGTGCCACTGTTTCCAGACCGGCGGAGCCTCCGTATCCAAGCGTTCCGACGGACCACTACACGCATCAGACCACCGCAGGAGCAGGCTCCTCCTCCATTCCTCCGTACACACAGGAAAGCATGGACGCAGAGATCGATGCTCTACTACGTGGCAGCCGCTGAGGTCCACTACAACTCTCATCACCACTGTACTATTCCATTTCTATCTTTTCTTTTTACTTTTTATTGAGTCTGTTTAGCTCTCTTTCTGATTTATTTTCAAACCGGGGACGGTGTGAAGTAAGTCCGGGGGAGGGTCTTTATGTTTACTAACGTCAATTTCTTTCTTTTGTTTTCTTTTTCATCTTGAGTCATTTTGATATTTTTCTTGAGTCAGTGTTTTATTGAGTCAAAACTTGTAGGGAATAATGAACAAATCTGATGATGATTCACAACCATTTATGCTCTTGAATTCTTTCAATCTACTGACCAATTTTGCAGAGTTTGTTAGGTGCAAAAGCTAGAGTACCCTTTTGGTCAGACTTCCCCCAGGAATCGCCTTCTGCAGAGGCTTTGGTGTAGCATTTGGTTGACTCTAATGATATTGGACCACTAATTTGAATTTTAATTCTTCTCATTAGGAATGTTATGTCAGGGAAACGGATCATACACTCAGGACTTCTTATTCACTTTATCATTCTCTGTTGATCCTAAGTGGCCGACCCATTTTTGGTTGGTACCCCACCTCGAACCTTATCTCCTTTCTAACCTCATGCACTATGTTCTTCTTTCTCGTATATGCAGATATGTGCAAAAACATCGGAGAGAAAGGTTCGACACTGCTTTCCAACCACATTCAAGACGAGTGTTTATCTGTAACACTGAGAATGGGACGAGAAGGTGGAATACATAATTTGGGTAGAAGAGATGGTTACTCCTTGGAGAAGCGCGAATACACGGTAACAATTTCGAGCTCATTGACCCTAGTTCCCCTCAATCAAAAAAAAAAAAANACATGAAAAGAAAAAAAAAAAAAAAACATTTGAGGAAAGGAACTAGTGATTCAATAAAATGAGAAGCTCAGTGCAAAAATCTCCAAGGAACACTTTAGACAAAGGCGAATTGAGAGTTAGACAGTTGCGGGTGGAATCCATCATACAAGGAGTTGAAGAGTGAAGTGGTTGGGAACTGTGGCTATCAACAGAACCATTCTTTCTTGCTGTTTTGCGCGATATCATGCATCCACCGGCGTATGTGGTAACCCTTAAACACTTTAGCCCACCAACAAATAGACCTTTTCAATACCCAACACCGTCTACCTTGTATAATGTTCTTGATGAGAGGTCCACGTTTAAACTTAATGAATGTAGAGAGTTAACCAATGTGTAGCAAGAGTTTCTGCAGGATGGAGATTCATGAAGGGATCAAGATTGCGAGGCCTTGAGGGGACTATAGTGATTATGTGCTGAGCAAGCTCAGTTTATTGAGGTCTCACGTTTTTCCTTCGGGGTATGGTTGCTGATGATTTGTGAGTTCCCGCGTTTTCAAACCTCTTCTCTGTTTCTTAGAACCTATGTTTGCTTGAGGGCAAGCAAAAGACTAAGTCCGGGGGAGTTGATGTCTTGCGTTTTAGCGCGTTTTAACGTTTGTTTTCACGAGTTTTATCGAGTCTTTCTAGTCCTTTTTGAGTCTTTTCAGGTTTAAAGATGTTCGATGGAGAGTTTGCGCTCGAGGAGGAACGAAGAAATGAAAATAGACGAACGGAGTAAAAAGGCCATCAATTCGAAGGCCAATTCGACCGATCCACCCGAATGTCCATTTGACTAACCACCCTGCCGATCCACCCGGATGCCCATTCGACCGACCCGGATGTCCATTCGACCGACCACCCTGCCGATCCACCCGAATGTCCATTTGACCAACCACCCTGCCGATCCACCCGGATGCCCATTCGACCGACCACCCGGATGATCCAACCGGATGTCCATTCGACCGACCACCCTGCCGATCCACCCGGATGCCCATTCAACCGACCACCCGGATGTCCATTCGACCGACCACCCGACCGATCCACCCGAATGCCCATTCGACCGACCACCCGGATGATCCACCTGGATGCCCATTCGATCGATCCACCTGGATGCTCACTCGACCAGAAGACCCATTCGACCATCCACCCGAAGACCAGTTCGGTCGACCCGTTTGATCGACGCGCTCGATTGCTATTCGATCTCCACCATTTGATCTACACTGTTCGAACACCTGACCTATTTACCCACTTTTGAGCCATTTGTTTTGGACTACGCTTTTTACGCTGTTTTTCACATTTTTGACATTTTTTGCACTGTTCATTGCTGTTTCTGAGGGAGAAGAATTCGATACCTTTGTGACAGTTTGGAGAAGATTTATGAACCCTCTTGTTTACTGTTTTCTATTCATTCAATGGATTTCATTTCATCTATTGTTGTGATTTGTTCAATCATGTCTGAGTAGTCGATTTGCTAGATCTAGGTTTTTCTAGGGAGTTTCATGAGTTAGTTGATCGAATGCAGATAGGACTTTTTATCTTTAATCTAAAGATCAAATAGAGTGCGTCCATTAAGTTGGATACATATCTCAACAAGAACCCTAATCTTCGGATTATGGCAACTTCGACCCTCAACTAAGGTTGTCGTATCTTGGGATCTTTGGTTTTCGCCTCTGATAGTCTTAACGCTAAAGTCGATTTGATCATTCGGTTTTAGATCCTTAGGCTACCTATTCATCAAAAGTGCTATAGGTTGCTAGATAAATCATTAGCGAGCGATTCGTCCTTAGCCTGCGAGAGTTGATGTTAAGGCGAATCGTGAACATATTGAACTGATCTTATTGCTTGCTTTCAACTGCTAGATTCAAACGATAGTTTAGACGTCTACGTTGTTTAGCAAAGTCGTTAATACCGCGACAGTGGATTAGCGTACTTTTATGTTTGAGTTCGAAACCTGTTTTAAATCATTGTCCTGAATAGTCATTTGGTCTCTTTCAGTGAGCTCCTGCGAAATGCCTTGGTCTAGTGCTTTTCTCTATTGAATTTACACTGTTATTTACTTTCGTTACTTGTTACTCAATCACAACCAAACTAATCATTCTTGTCTTAGCTCTGTTTTGAATCTCACATTTTCATAGTGCAACGCTGGTCCTCTGGACTGAATCTTTTATACTACACACTATCATCCTTTTATCAAGCAGTCCTAAAAATGTCTAGGCTCTGATACCAAAATAAAACAACCAACTTTTTTTTTTTTAACAATTATCAATACTCAACGGAAGTCTTTAAATAAATAACTCAAGAAAATAACCAATTAGTTCAACAGCAATAACCAATAAACCAATAACCCAAAACCAATAACCAGTTAGTCCTATCATCCCCCTCTTCAGCCTCGATCCCGCGGTCACACTTTGCCTTTACCTGCATCACATTGTAATAGAGATGCGTGAGTATTATCATAAATACTCAGTGAGACGGTCATTCCACCTACAGGCCATTTACGCAAAAGCACTAGATAATACGACAATCAATAACAACAGTAATAATAACCAATAACGAAAATCATCATCAACACCAACATCAATGAAAAATAATCATAACAACTCAACAACAGCTCAACAACGGTAACTAACAACCTAAACAGCAGCTCAAAACAACAAACCAAACGACAGACAGACACGGGTGTCGACCGACACCACCCGAGGTATCGATCGACACTTCCAGCATTAGCGTCGACCGACACCTCCAAGTATGTCGATCGATACTTAGCCAATCGGTGTCGACCGACACGCAAGATGGTGTCGATCGACACTCTCCCGAAATCCATAAACCAACAACACCGAATCAACACTAAAAACGCAGTAAACAACAAATCAATGGGATTTAACCCCCATATACGATCTATTACGCAATTAACTCAAGAACAATGCAAGAACACAATCATAAACTCGAAAACAAGCAAACTCTAGTGATTCACGGACCTACGGTCACGCACTCACCTTGAAAACGGATAAGAAAAAGGATGAACAAGAGAGAAGATGAAGAATACAAGCAATCCTCTCCAGATCAAGGCAAAACTTCAAGAATCTCTCCCAAAATCGCCTCCCTTTGCCTCTGAAAAGTCTCTCCTCGAAAAATGAGCTGCCAAAACGCGGCTACAGAGTTCTGTCTCGCGAAATAGGGTTTCCACGCCATAAACAGGCCCAAACCGGCCAACTCAAATCGAACCGATCGATTTCTGTGAAACCGGTGTGAAAAGATTGGATGGGGTAGGACAAGGTGAAACGGAACAGGACAGACGAGTTATAATAGGAAGGGATGGGATAGGACGGAACAGGAAGGGATGGGATAGGACGGAACAGGACGGGATGAAATGGGATAGGACAGAAAGGGATATGAGAAAACAGGACCAGAGGGATGGGACAGGACATACGGGATATGATGAAACAAGAATTATGCCCACTTCTAATTTTATTTAATTACTATGAGTATGACATTTTTGAAATACAAAATTAAACTACAATATTGAACCGAAAAAAGCGAAACTGATATTTTCAAAAACGTTTCTAACCATATGTCTTGTAAATTTCCGTGCGAAGCGTGGATCATCCCCTAGTGATTATATATTACAATACAATTTTTTTTTACAGTCATCATATCCTAAATTTGATTCCTAATTTTAACACATACCATACGATCATGTTAAAATTAAAAGAAACCTGCACAAATCTATATTATATAAAAGTTGAGGTGATATATCATGGTTTTTATAAGTTTTTTGGGTATAATATAGGTCNTTTTTTTTTGGGGGGGGGGGGGTGTATTGAACTTGGGATTTAAGTGATTTAGGGTGATTTGATTTTTAGAGAGTTTTAAGATGATTTTGTGTAAATCATAAAATTTCAAGTGATTTTAGTTAAAGTATTCTAAAATCTCACCTAACAATGTGATTTGAAATCTCTTATTTTTAACAAGAAAATCTCCCAAAATCACTATAAAATCAAATCATTTTTAAAAAATTCATTTTTAAAAATATTTTCAATAACAGTGGATTTGAAAGTGGATTTTAAAATCAGAGGTTCAGTAACACAGGATTTTAAAATAGATTTTAGAATTCAAGTTTGAATAACATTGGATTTGTAATTTTAATACAAATCAACTTAAATCACTCCAAATTTCACTTTCAATACACCCATTTTGGTATTTCTAAATATATATTTGGAGTTTAATTGAAAGAATTGGAGCTATTTGGAGTTAAACGGAGGATGCTGCTGGAAAACAAGATAATGTGTCGTCTGGTACACTACAGGACAAAAATCTAAGGTTTTGTAATTTTTGTTATCTTTTTTTTTTTGGTCATCTGGGTGAAATATATTAACTTCAACGAGGAATACAGAGTTTCTTACTTACAAGGAGCCCAAAAAATATATGAGTAAGGTGGGAGAAACAAACTCCACATCCATTGATCTCAAAAAACCCATGTAAAAGTCTAGGCTAAACTCGATAAAACTTAAAAATCAAGCTTGACTCAAAAAGAGGATAAAACTCTCTCATCTGCAAACACACTATTTAACCAATAAGGATGACTCAAAGCAACATAAGAATGAAGCCTACAGTCATTGGTTACACTTTGTGCAATGAGATTAGCTTCTCTATTTGCTGAAGCCCTTTCCAAAACCACTTTCCAATCCGTGATTAAAGATAAAAGGGGTAGAAGTTCAGCAGCTTGAAAACTAAAGAGGGCCAAACATGAGGCCGATTAACCACTCCAACAAAAATCGCATCTTCCAATGCAAATTCAACTTTTTCCATTCTATGACTGATCATACTCTCCACCGACCAAGTGAGACCTAAGAACGTTGCCTCATCCACATCAAAAACACCAGGAAAAGTTCTTCTGCTGTGTAACAAAACCAGACCTTTCTCATCTCTTAAGACCTAACTAACACCTGTCAACTTGTTTCTTGTCGACCAAATGATCCCAATATTACATTTGACCCAAGACAAAGGTGGAGCAGTCCACCTTGTTCTTGACTCAAATTTCGAGTTCGAAACAACCGTATTTGAAACAATAACCTCCACCTCCTCCTCTTCCTCCGAAAAAATCTTCTGAGCCATAAACCATTCTTCAGCCTCACACTACAAGAAAACAGGCTATTTGCGATGGAACTTTGCGACGGAAATAGTTCTGTCACAATTTTGCGATCGACTTGCGACGGATTTGTGGTGGAATAAGAAACCATCGTAAATCCATCGCAACGTTGCGATGGAACACATTCCGTCGCAAATTTGCGACGACCTTGCGACGGATTTGCGACTAAAAAAGAATCCATCGCAATTCCGTCGCAAGTTTGCGACGTTTTTGCGATGAAAACTTCCATCGCAAGTTTGTGACGGATTTGCGGTTACTTATTTTCGCCGCAAAGTGTTTAGTCGCAAATCCGTCGCAAATTTGCAACGGATTTGCGACGAAAAGTTGTTAGCCGACATGCGACCGGTTAGGTAACACGTGTTAAACGAAGTTTACCTAACTTATTGCGATGGAATAGTTCCGCCGCAAAGCCGTCGCACGTTCGTCGTAAAATAGTCGCAATTCCGTCGCAAAATCAAATCCGTCGCAATTCCATCGCAAAAAATCCCTCGCAACTCCATCGCAAATCCTTCGCAATTAACAACTCTTCTTCTATAAATAGCCAACGTCGTGAGTCGATTGAATTCACACCAAAAAAAAAACAAACGAGAGAAAGAAGAGAAAAGAAAAAAGAGTGAAGGAAAAGAAAAAAAAAAAAGAGAGAAGGAAGAAAAAAAAAAAACTAAACAAATGAGTATATATGAGTTACGAAGATGGATGTATAATCAAAGAGATCCGGAGAGCGGCGAAGTGACAGGAGAGTTTGTTGAAGGTTTACATGGATTCTTTAACCAAGACATGTATTTAGTAGAGGATTTGTACCAAACTATTATGTATGGTATTTTCATGGGGAAAATCAGTATAATACTACTCATCATGATGCGGGAACTAGTGGTTCGAGTCGTGGGGTTGAGGAACAAAATTATAAATACGGTAGTTATGATTATTATGGTCATCCTGATATATTGGGAAATGATATTGGGTATCAACAAGGGAATAGGTTTCATGATATGGTTACAGATACATTTCATGAAACTACACATGTTCCTGCTGATAATCCTGTGGAAGCAATGTTGAAAGAACCTAACATGGAAGCACAAAAGTTTTATGATATGTTAGATGCTGCAAATCAACCACTTTAAGATGGGTGTAGAGAGGGACTTTATAGATTGTCACTAGCAGCTAGGATGATGACAATTAAAAGTGAAGATAACAGATAACAGCAGCGAAAGTAACATGGATAAGTGGGCTGGACTATTTCAAGAGTATTTACCGGAAGATAATATTTATGCTGGTAATTACTATGAAATATAGAAGTTGGTTGCGGGTCTTGGGTTACCTTATGAAATGATTGACGTATGCATTGACAATTGCATGATTTTCTGGAAGGATGATGATAAGCTGCAGGAATGTCGATTTTGTGGGAAGCCGAGATACAAACCCACTACTGGAAGGAGGCGGGTCCCTTACCAACGTATGTGGTACTTGCCAATCACTGAAAGATTGAAACGATTATACCAATCGGAAACGACGTCAGCATCAATGAGATGGCATGCCGAACATTTNTGGAGAGATAACACATCCCTCAGATGCAAAGGCGTGGAAACACTTTCAGACGGTACATTCAAACTTTGCTAATGAGTCCAGAAATGTTTACCTAGGATTGTGCACAGACGGATTTGCACCATTTGGTATGTCAGGGAGACAATATTCGCTATGGCCCGTCATACTGACG
>OVBJ01003928.1:0-10326 GCA_900406535.1 Noccaea bulbosa | reverse complement strand
AAAATGACAACAAAAAAAAGATCGGGTATTTTTCTGGCAACATAAAAAGTTTGTGGTTTTTTAAAGCAAATTTAAATAAGTTCAGGTTTTTTTCAGGGTTTTTCCCATTATCTTAACGTCCAAAATTAACTGATGCCTAATACTCTATATGTTCTATGTTTAAGATTTTTTTCTTGTTTTTTATTATTTGATGTTTTAGCTTATTAAATATACTTTTCTAATTATTATCATAAAAATATAAAATTTTAGAAAATTTTATAATTTTGATTGGTTAATAAATATTTAAAATAAAAAGTAACAAAATAATAGTTAAATATTAATTATTTCTTAATCTATGTAAAAACTTCTAAATCAAATATTAAAGAACTAACATAAGGAGTATTAGATAAGACTAACTTATCATAAGAAGTTATCAAAAAAAAAAAAAAAATTATCATAAGAGTCTCCGACAGCAAGTAGCAATGATACTATGATTCCAAAAGCAATGGATCTAGCAAGGATATTATTTAATTATGTGTTTAAAATTAATTCTTTAGGGTTTTATCATCTTTCAAATTTAAAATTTTGATTTTATTTTAAAAAATTCATATCAGTTGATTCTAAAATCTCTATAATATAGTCTGAATTCTGTTTTTAATAATTTACTCATGAAAATCTATTGGAATTCATTTCAAATGACTCAACAAACAAAAAATTTTAAAGTCATTTAATTTTGAATAATACTGAATTTTAAAACAGGATCTGAAATTTTGATTGAATAATATTTAGGGGTGTTCAATCTAGTAAAATTAAACTAAACCGAATCGAACTGAAATAAGTCATATATATAGTTTGGATTTTGATACATTATATAAACCGTATGGATGTAATTTTATGCAAACCATAAATATTGATATGTTTGGATATTAACTGAATTAACCGCAAAAATAAAAAAATATGAATATTTCTATATTTTAATATAATTATATATAATATACACAAATGCTATAATATGATGTGTAATTAATAAGGTTAAAATAATATTATGTAAACCAGTAGATTATTAAATAACAAAATTTTACGAGAAAATTAAAACCTTAAATAAAACAGCCTCTTCTTCTTTTTATATAAATATATTATTTTGATCATCAATCCAAATAAAATAAAAAATAATCATTTTTCAACTTTTTGTTTTTTTTTTCTTTTTCTCGACCAAAATCACTAACATGTGGTGAATTCTTTTTTTTACTATTTAAGTGATTAAATTCTATAATGAAATTCGTCTAGACGAAACTATAAGAATTAAAACAACTTTAAAATAATGTTTTCACCAAAAATCTAGAATAATGAAACAAAAATATCCAAAATGAATTATTCAAAAACCGGGACTATTCAAACCGAACCAAACCGAGGTAAGTGTGATTCTAATAGGGTAATTATTTTTTATTAACCAAAAGTTTGTAAACCAAAAAAATCGAATAAAATCGAACCGATATTGGGATTAAAAATCCCTAATAACATTTACTTTAAAAATCTTTTAATGATAGATTATAAATAAGTAAATAACATATCAAATAACACTAAATTTAAAAATATAATTTAAATTATTATTTAAATATTAAAAACATTAGACTATGATTAGATTTCAGTTCATTTCAAATATAATATAATAACATTCACTAAAATGTTTTTGTCTTTTATAAATAAACACAACAATTAAGATATATATATCACGTACAGAAAAAAATAAAAAGCAAACAAGATTTTGAAAGTTGGCAATATCCTAGTGGTCTTAGCCACTAGATCCATCTAATAATTACCATATCTTACACAAAATCATACTCCATCTATTTCATATTAATTGTCATTATAGAGTTTGATTTTTATTTTATTATAAGTGTCATTTTACATTTTTAATGCAAATTTTTTTTATCTAATTTTCAGATTTATCTATATTTTTCAGCTAAATAATTGATAAAATCAAATAATGTTATATATTAATTAAAGGTAAAACAGAAAATCTTAATATTTTCTTAATATACTTGAAATAACCTTAAACAACACTTAATATGAACGAAAAATTAATAACGAGATCTCAAGTTCCTGTGTTTGAATATCATTCTCACTCCCAAAACATCCAAAAAAAACAAAAATAGCTATCTTTTTGCTCTGTATTTGCCTAAAGAAGATTAAACACTCCAAATGGAAGATTCCTCCAAACAAAGAGTGCGTACTAATATTCAAACGATACGGAAAAAACCATGTACACTTTCGACTTGTTCTCCTGACCAACCAAACTAAATCTTTCATCTACAAGCTACAACTACAAATACTTATGACGATTTAGATTAGGTTCGCGTTTTAAATTTTCAGTCAGTGTTAATCTCTTGTTTCATGTTTAAGATTGAATTTAAGGAATGTATTTAATTTGAGATTTAAAATAATTTTGGATGAACTATAGAAGTTGTTATGATTTTAATGAAAACACTCTAGAATCTAATATAAAACTATGATATTTGAATTTTTATATTTTTAACTAAGAAACTTTTTTAAAACACAATTAAATCACTATAAATCACGTAAAATCTCCAACTTAAAATATTTTTAATAACATTAGATTTTAAAGTATATTTCAAAATGTAAAATAATATTGGATTTTAAACCATCATCGGTTCACAATGTTTTTTGCATTGTCGGTTCTCAAATTTATTTATAATATTACAATTATGTTCATAAATAATTAAAAACAACATTTTTCAATATAACTATTTTTTAAACATCTCAATATAACTATTTTCTATGATCCAATATGTTTTTTAATTCGAAATAATATATGTTTTGTGATAAGGTCTTGAAATATAAAGTATTTATAATACAATATTAGAATAAAAATAATATGAGATGAGACGAATTTTCTAATTAAATAGTACACAAAAGAAAAGAGAAAAAAAAAATTTGTCAAAGAGTTTTCTTATATTAATAAATTTAGAAATTTAGAAATATTTCTCTCTGCTATCAAAGATATGGCTGACATCATTAAAAAAAATCTTTTGCCATCTTCTATTTTCGTTAGGGAGAAACTCTTTGCTCTGCTGTATGCATCAAATGTTACTTGTTTAAATTATAAAACATGATGGCTATACTCCTTATAGTNCTCCTTATAGTGTCCATTTTAGCAATTCCCCATTTTTTTTTTTTTTTTTGAATTGCTAAGATGGGTTTGGGCCTTCGGCCTTATTTCCACTCCAAATCTAGAATCAACCTTTAATTATACTACTAGATCTTTCATCCGCGCTACACGCAGATCTGTATTTTAAACTGGTTTAATATATATTTTTAAAGAATAATTTTTAAAAAATGCAAAAATTAACAGTTAAATTTGTCAATCTTTCAATACCAAAATTTTCTGGAAAATTGTTTTTTCAGATATACCAATACTTTGTTGAGATCAAATCTTAGCATACAAAAATATTATTTAGATCAAATCCCGTTAACAAAAATGTTTTTGTCTGTTTAATGTCCAAAAGTTACTTGAAATTTTTCAAATCATTATAATAGGATCAACTTTATTAGTAATATATATGTATATATGTTTTGTAAAATGTAATGTTATTTTATGACCTATTGTGACGTGTTAGTCATTTTCTAAAAAGATTTAAAAAAAAAAATATATGTATATATAGTAAAATTCTTAAAATTAGATGTCAACAATATTTGTATCTAACACGATGTTTATTTAGAACAACTTCAATTCTTTATTTTTGAACTTAAAATGCTATAAACAACATATAATTTATTTTCCAGTACATTTAACTTTCACATCGTGTTTTAGTTTATAAACTTTGAACATAATAATATATATTTATATTTAATATAAAATAAATTATTAATGTTCTTTTGTGGTTTAAAGAAAATCTTGAATCATTGTTCTGTTAATGTTGATATTTTTTTGTTAATAATTTTATCACGTTTTTATGCGTTATGGTATATATTTATTTTTAAAAATAGTTTATATTAATTTTTACTTGAATATTTATGCCTTAAATCTGTTTAAAAATACATTATTTTCGAAATTTTTGTTAGCTACATATTTCTTTAGAAATTGCAAAATTCAGTTAATATTTATTTAATTGCAAAAATGGTTATTAACTCACCTCATATCATGTTTCTAATTACGCACGTCAAGTAATCATATTCGGCAAGTTTCTACTACACCAAAAATGAAATATTTCATCTTAAATTTGATGGCCAAAACTTTGTCTTGATCAATCAAGCTCTGGCTGCTCATAGAATGAATACACCTCATGTAATAAACTTATAGCAAACTCACACTTTTCTCGGAAACTCTGTGAAGATGTAGGAAAACTGATTATTCTACCCCTATGTAATAGGTAATTGTCTATAACTCTTTATCCTTATATATTTTGGCATTTTTGATATTTTCTTATTTCTCAGCTTAGACATCAATCTATTCTCTCTCTCTCCATCTGACCTCCATTATCTTTCTAATTGCGAACTCTTATTTTGTTGATGTAGGGTGGAATGCTTTCTCGAAAAGTTGTAGTATGGGTTGCACTATTAAATCTCCTTCGAATTCTTCTGCTCCATAGTAATTCAAACAAACTATTTACTTTTTTGGTCATTCTTTGAAGCTACGATGGAGAAAATGTTATCTAGTATATTATTGTTTTCTTGAATTTTTGTTTAACCTCCAAAGCTTAATCTCTCTAATCACCTAAGAAACTGCAAATGAACTCATATGTCTTCTATACGACATTATGCATTTTTGTTTCTATCTCTGTTTTATTCAGTTATACAAATATTTTTTATATAATTATATTTTTTTAACAAAAATTTAAAAAATCTCTATAAACTTGTGAAGTTTTTAATTTAAACAGTTATATTAATTAATTTTTCTGAAACATAAAAGAAATTAACTAATTTTGAAAATATAGCTAATTTTATATGGTGATATAGATTTATACTATTTGTTTTTTAAAATTTAAAAAAAAAAAAGATAATGATATAAATTAATACTTTTAGTAAATTATATTTTCTAACAAATTTTTTAAAAAATCTTAATTTAATTACTTTGGACTTTTGGAGTTTCTAATTTAAACAGGTTATATTAATTAGTTTTCTTGAATCATAAAAAGAAATTAAGTAAGTTTTAAAATATATTTATATCTTACATGATAATATAGATTAATTCTATTAGTTGTTTAAAATTTGAAAGAACAAAATTATTAATGATGGTTTAAAATTTGAAAGAACAAAATTATAGATGATGATATAGATTAATATTATTGATTGTTTAAAATTATGAAAATTATGTAAATGTTTAAGTGGATCAATAAAATACAGTTATATAATCTATGTGGATACCTTTAGAGGCATTTAGCCTCAAATTTTATATTTAAAAATATTAATTTAAATATTTTGGACTTGTGGAGTTTCTAGTTTAAACATGTTATATTAATTATTTTTCTTGAAATAAAAAAAATAAATCAACTAATTTAACAAATACAGCTAATTTTATAGATAATGATATAAATTAATACTATTTGTTGTTTAAAATATGGAAAAAAATATTTATATGATGATATTGAATGATACTATTAGTTGTTTAAAATATAGAAAAATTCTTAATTTTATATGATGATTTGGAATGATACTATTGGTTGTTTAAAATTTGAAAAATTTCTAAATGTAAATACTTATGTGGGCCAGTAAAATCGCGTTTTTAAATCATATGTAGATGCTCTCATATGCTTATAACCTCAATTTTTATATAGTATAGATACCTCAAATTTTATATTTAAAAATATTAATTTAATTACTTTGGACTTATAGAGTTTCTAATTTAAACATGTTATATTAATTAATATTCTTGAAACATAAGAAATAAATCAACTAATATAACAAATACAACTAATTTGATAATGATATAACATAATATTATTGGCTGTTTAAAATATAAAAAATTTCTTAATTTTATATGATAATATAGAATGATACTATTGGTTGTTTTCTTAATTTTATATGTTAATATGGAATGATACTATTGGTTGTTTAAAATATTGAAAATTTTTTAATTTTATACGATGATGTGGAATGATACTATTGGTTGTTTAAAATTCAGAAATTTTCTAAATTTTGAAATTGTTTATATGGACCAGTAAAATTTCGTCTTAAAATTCTATGTGCACGCTCTGAGAAGTTTATAGCCTCAACTTTTATAATATAGTATAGATTTTACTGGCCTTGGTCCCAAATTGACCTTTCATATTATTTATATTTACAAAATTCTAGAATGAATGTTAAGCAGATAAAAGTCCAATTCAATCCAACTTAATTTTTGTCTTTTCTCGCCGCTTTAAACAATTAAAATACTAAAAACAGAGCGATATCGAATTCATTTTCTCGGTAACCCAAAGAAAAAAAGAAAATGGCAATCCCTTTGCTCTGTCTTATCCTAATCACCTTCGCTTCGTTAATCTTTGTCGGCAAGAAGATAAAACGCTCCAAATGGAATCTTCCTCCAAGTCCTCCACAGTTTCCGATCATCGGAAACCTACACCAAGTTGGAGAATTGCCTCACAGATCACTCCAACGTCTAGCCGAAAGAACCGGTCATGTTATGCTTGTCCACTTCGGTTTTGTCCCTGTAACTGTAATCTCATCGAAAGAAGCAGCTGAAGAAGTGCTTAGAACTCATGACCTAGACTGTTGCAGCAGACCAAAGCTTGTCGGGACGAGGCTACTCTCGCGTGATTTTAAAGATATCGGTTTTACACCATACGGTGAAGAGTGGAAGGAACGGCGCAAATTCGCGGTACGTGAGCTTTTTTGTTTGAAAAAAGTTCTGTCTTTTAGGCATATCAGAGAGGAAGAGTGCGAATTTATGGTCAAGGAACTGTCCAAATCCGCGGTGGATCAGTCTCCGGTCGATCTGAGCAAAACCCTTTTCTGGCTAACCGCGAGTATCCTGTTTAGAGTTGCCTTGGGACGGAATTTCCACGAGAGCACCTTTATCGATAAAGACGACATCGAAGAGCTCGTGTTCGAAGCCGAGACTGCACTAGCTAGTTTCACTTGCTCTGACTTCTTCCCCGTTGCTGGACTTGGATGGCTCGTTGACTGGCTTTCTGGACAACACAAGAGGCTCAACGATGTTTTCTTAAAGCTCGATGCTCTGTTTCAACATGTGATCGATGATCATCTGAGTCCTAGAAGATCAAAAGATCATGAAGACATCATCGATTCAATGTTGGATGTGATCCATAAACAAGGCGAAAACGATTCCTTAAAGCTCACGGTCGATCACATCAAGGGGTTTCTTGCGGTAAAATAAAGAACTTCTTTAAACACATTTGCATGGATCATTCAATGTAAATTTATCTGTTTGTTTGTAGAATATATTTCTCGCAGGGATAGACACAGGAGCCATCACCATGATATGGGCAATGACAGAGCTCGCAAGAAACCCTAAACTGATGAAGAAAGTTCAAGGAGAGATCCGAGACTGCCTTGGAAGCAACAAGGAGAGAATAACCGAAGAAGATGTCGACAAAGTTCCATACTTGAAGATGGTAATCAAAGAAACATTCAGATTACATCCTGCAGCTCCTCTCATACTTCCAAGAGAAACAATGGCTCACATCAAAGTTCAAGGCTATGACATTCCTCCCAAAAGACGTATCTTGGTCAACGTTTCGGCGATAGGAAGAGATCCTAAACTTTGGAACAATCCAGAAGAGTTTAACCCGGAGAGGTTTATCGATAGTCAAGTGGATTATAGAGGACAACATTACGAGCTCTTACCATTTGGAGCTGGTCGGAGGATATGTCCTGGGATGACGATGGGGATTGCTACCGTAGAATTGGGACTCTTGAATTTACTTTACTTCTTCGATTGGAGAGTTCCTGATGGGAGGACACATGAAGATATCGATACAGAAGAAGCTGGTACTCTTACTATCGTCAAGAAAGTACCCTTGAAGCTTGTTCCGGTTCGTGTTCAGTGATCGGACCATACTCCAAACTTTGAAGATGTTTTCAAATTAATCCTGCAAACTTCACTTCACGGGTACCGCGCGATGCATGTTACTTAATGGGTTTGGATCTGATTTTTCTAGGAAAATTTGGCGGAATTTATAATTTCTACTAGTATAGTCTTTTTAAATCATATGGTCGTTTAAAATCATATATAGTCTTCTAAAATAAAATGTTTAAAAACTTGTGTTTTAATAAATCCATAAAGAATTTTAAGAAGTGGATCTCAAGAGATTTCTTGTAATTTTAAGATGTTCTAGTGGAATTTCTTAGTTGAAAATATAAAATTCAAATACCGTATTATATAAAATTTGAGACCGTTTTAACCAAAATCATTACAACTTTCCTAATCCACCAAAAAATCATGTAAAATCTATTTGAAAAATGAAAACCTTCCAAATCATTGATTGAATATACACCCCCCCCATAGTGATATCTAATTGGATGTGCATTAACTGTCATTTTCAAAAAATTTTGACAAAAGTTACTGATCAAAATTAAATTGTATCACTTATTACATGGGTCCTTTAGCAACAACGTCAATGCTCCCATATTGGTTAGTCGGTGCCAACTGCCAACAAAATATCTGCGGCATATTGTAAAAAAGGAAAAAATTTAAAACTAAAACAATTTTCGCTGCCGTAATTCGAAACCAGATTTCCAAGGGGTGGAAAGCGAACTGGCGAAGTATTATGGGAGTTCAACAATTTTCGAAATCTTATTGAACTGGTCTAGTTGTATGCAAAATAAACATAACTCAAATGGGCCGTTCAAGAATTTGTTACACATAAGTACATAACCCTTTAGTTACTTTGGGCCGAGAGCCCATATAGCCCATTTGAAAATTAATTTTTTCTGTTTTTTGTTACCACTTTGAACTATTAAAATTTAAAACAGAGAGCTCAAATCCAATTTTCTGGATAACCCAAAGAGAAACAAAATGGACTTTTCTTTGCTGTCTTTTTCTCATCACCTTCGCTTCGTTAATCGGAAACAAAATGGCAAGAAGATAAAGCGCTCTAAATGGAATCTTCCTCCAAGTCCTCCACAGTTGCCGATCATCGGAAACTTGGCCTCACGGGTCACTCCAACGTCTAGCCGAGAGAACCGGACATGTTATGCTTGTTCGCCTAGGTTTTGTCCCTGTAACGATAATCTCATCGAAAGAAGCAGCTGAAGAAGTGCTTAAAACTCATGACCTAGACTGTTGCAGCAGACCAAAGCTTGTCGGATCGAGGCTAATCTCTCATGATTTTAAAGATATCGGTTTCACGCCATACGGTGAAGAGTGGAAGGAGCGGCGTAGGTTCTTGGTGCGTAAGCTTTTCTGTCCGAAAAAGGTTCAATCTTTTGGATATATCAGAGAGGAAGAATATAACTTTCTTGTCAAGAAACTGTCAGAATCCGCAGTGGATCAGTCTCCAGTCGATATGAGCAAAACCCTTTTCTGGTTAAACGCGAGTATTGTGTTTAGAGTTGGTTTTGGACAGAGATTCCAAGAGTGCAAGTTTATCGATAAAGACAATATCTATTAACAATAATGGGCCTCAGTCCATTATAGCCCAATAAACTCAAGTTGTGATGTCGGTTCATAGAAGCAAATGGAACAAGTGGATTGTCGGTTCCTACATGCAAATGGAACAAGTGGATTAAGGAAAATTCAAAGAACTAACGAAAAAGGTAGAGACATATTCTCTATATAAGGAGGCGTCTCCTCTCCTCCAAGGGTATCCCAAAACAAGCAAAGAGCAAAAGAGCAATAGAGAGAGAGAATAGAAAGAGAGAAAAGAGAGTGTTCTTATTTAAGTCTTCTTCTTCTTTTATTCTTGTCTAGAAATTGTTCCTGTAACACAAAAGAAACTGTGTTAATCTTTGATTAATAAAAGTTTTGTGGGACGGATCCCACCCGAGACGGTTCCGGTTAGAAGCCGGTACTCGGAGATAAAAATCTTGTGTCTCTTATAAGCTTTTTAGCAAGAAAAAACCCTCACAATTGGTATCAGAGCAATCCAGGTTTGATTGCAAAGAGTTATAAGAATGACTACCACAAGGATTGACGTGGACAGATTTGATGGGACCGGTGATTTTTCTCTATGGAAGGTTCGTATGTTGGCTCACTTTGGAGTTCTAGGGCTGAAGGACATCTTAACGGATGAGACGTTGTTGAAGGATTCACCAACGACCAATGTACCAGAAGCTGCTAAAACGGATCCGCTAAAGGCTGGAGCAGAAACCAAAGACGAGCTAGATGCTGCTAAAAAGGATCCATTGAAGGTTGTAGCAGAATCAAGT
>OVBJ01003927.1:0-10327 GCA_900406535.1 Noccaea bulbosa | reverse complement strand
GTGTTGAGCCGTTAAGCAAACCAAGGTGGGATGCTTAACCTCAAGAACCTGTCGAATCAAATGGCTAAGTATTCTTCCAACGCCTTGGTGGAATAACTTAGTTTGGTAGCGAGTGACCGGGCCGGTCGGAATGGCCAAAACTTCCTCAGGTTCAAGCTGCTCCGGTTCAGGCTGCTCCTCTGTTTCAAGCTCTCCAGCTGCGTCCTCATCCATGATCATATCATGCGCCCCAGTGAAATTCGGTCCTTCGTGTTGAGTGTAGCTGTTTCTTCCGCGTCTGTGATTGGGTTGTTGGTTCGATTGTTTCTGAACTACCGGCGGGTTAGTTGGCGGTTTTGTAGTTGCTTTTGACGGGGCATGTATTTCCATTAGCAATTTCATGTCCTCCTCCTCTATTGCAAATACCACGGATCTATGGATAGCATCCGCGATCGTCTTGGGCTTGTTGAGAGCGTGCTCTTTTCGTAAGTCTGAGTAGAGACGCAATCTCTTTTTGAGTGAGTCGATGGCGATCTCATCGTCGATCGGTCCTGCTTTTGACATTGCCGTTTTAAAGTGATCCATGTAATTTCGAAGGGACTCGCTTTCTCCTTGGACCATATTCCATAAGTTCATCGCTGAGGCCGACTTTTCTATGAACATGGAATATTATTTGAGGAAAAGACCCGTCAGTTGTTGGAAATTCTCAACGGAATTCGGTTCGAGGTTCAAGAACCAGTCTCCGCAAATAATAAGCAAAATCCGGCGTCCTTCTCTTCTATGCTTCAGAATGCGGCTTGGCTCAAAGCGACCCAAAACGCGTTAATGTGATCCTTTGGGTTGGTCGAGCCGTCATACTTCTGGATGCTCAGTCGTCCCGGATCTATTACCCTGGTGTTCATTATTCTTGCCAAAAATGGCGTATGTTCTGAGTCTTCGCATATCTGAGCGATTTCCGGTGCCGAACTGAGCGCCTTATGGATCTGTGATCGAAATATCTTAGCTTCCTTGTCCAATTTTTCTAGGCGAGCCCGAATTTCAGCTAATTCATCTGGGCTCACCTGTCGTTCCCTGGTTCGACTACTTTTCTTCAGGATTCCCACGCCTCGGGATTGGTTTTTTGTCTGATCGTTCAGCCAGGTCGACGCTCTTTTTTCGAGTAGGAGGCGTGCGATGGCCGCAGTGAGTGTTTTCGTAGGGTCGGAGGCATGCGGGCCATATGATCATTGCTCGACGGTTTCCCGAACCATTTGGGGTTGAACCTTTGTGGTTCAGCAGTATCTGTTTCAGGGCCTTAGTTAGCATCTCGGGGGTGATGTCACTGGGAAGTGGATCTTGTAGGTTAATACGAATCGGTTCGGTTGGCGGTGCACCCTTGAACCCTTGGTTCCACTTCTTTTTCTGGAGATGCTGTGGTGAATCGTCTGACTCGGACTCTGTTTCGGTTCGCTCGGGAGTTTTTTCCTCGTCTTCGTCTTCATCTCCGACTTTTTCAATGGGAGAGTTGAACGCCAAGTTCTTTGGATTGAGTTTCTTGCGTTGAGCGGCATCGCGTTCTTCTCGTTCTTTCAGTTGGGTTCGCAACTTCTCGAGCTCTTGGGTTAACATGCTATTTTGCGGCTTCTCGTTCTTCGTTTTGTTTTTGAAGTGCGGCAATTGTTTCTGCTTCCTTCTGGCTTTCTGTCGCGCCGTCTTCGTTCTGAAAACCCCTCAGCTTGTTTCCGGTCAAAACTCTGTCGGTCATCCTTTCGAGCTATATGTTTACGGTGTCAAAATTCCTTGACCCCCTTCTTCTAGCGCCAAATTGTGCGAGCCAAAACCTACAAAATGATTTTCAGTTAGTTTTTAGGGAGAGCCGAAGAATCTTATGGGTTAAACACAGAGAACGATCCAAGTGATGGTTTTTATTAGCTGTTATGCGAGCTACAAATTTGTGGCGTGTGCCTTTTCCGGGTCTTCAGGGATACCGTGAACAATGAACATCGGTTCCTATTTATAAGAGAATAGGAACCGACTTTACAAGAGATTAAGTAAACATTCCATAACCAATCTTTCCTTTTCCGTTCGCGCCGACTTTGGATATGGCAGTCTTTGGCTATGGGCTTTCCTTGATGGGCCTTGGCTCGAATCGCTCCGCTGGATGTTAGTTCGGCCCATCGTGGAATAACTGCTGGTTCTCTGGTTTAGTCCTCGGTTCGGTTCGGTTCTTATGAGAATGTATGGGGGTGGAATCTGACCCCAACACCAGGTCTAATTCCTGGCTACTTAGGGCCGTGCTAGAGCAGTGGATGTGCAGATTGCGGGACAGTCTATGCCAGTAGACTTAGTCATCAGTTCGGTGGAGCTATATGACGTTATTTTGGGGATGGACTGGTTGTCGTTTTACCGGGTTCATATGGATTGCTATAGAGGCAGAGTTGTTTTTGAGTGGGATGCAGGGAGGTTGTTTTACCAGGGAGTGAGACCGACTTCCAGAAGTCTTGTGATCTCAACTATTCAGGCTGAGAAGATGATAGAGCAAGGTTGCGAGGCGTATCTGGTGACAATTGTAATGTCAGAGTCCAGTGGTGAGGTGGCCTTGGTGAATATTCAAGTTGTCCAAGAGTTTGAGGATGTGTTTTGGTCACTGAAGAGATACCACCATCTTGGTCGGATCCTTTCACGATTGAGCTAGAGCCGGGGACAGCTCTGATATCAAATACACCTTACAAGATGGCGCCAGCAGAGTTGGCAGAGCTGAAGAAGCAGCTAGAGGACCTGTTGAGCAAAGGTTTTACTCGACCGAGTGTTTTACCGTGGGGAGCACCAGTGTTGTTTGTGAAGAAAAAGGATGGCAGTATCCGGTTGTGCATCAATTACCGGAGAGTTAACCGAGTCACAGCGAAGAACATGTACCCTCTCCCGAGGATTGATGAGTTGTTGGATCAGCTGAGGAGTGCTACTTGGTTCTCCAAGATTGACTTGGTATCGGGATATCATCAGATTTCGAAAGAGGAGGCATATGTTCGTAAGACGGCGTTTAGGACGAGATATGTGCAATTTGAGTTTGTGGTCATGCCTTTTGGTTTGACTAATGCGCCGGCAGCTTTCATGAGGTTGACGAACGACGTTTTATCATCCTCATTGATGATATCTAGCTTAGTGTACTCGAGGAGTCCAGAGGAGCATGCGACTCATTTGAGGCTGGTTCTGGAGAAGCTTTGAGAGCATAAACTGTATGCTAAGTTGAGCAAGTGCAGTTTATGGCAGAGAGATGATTTTTCTTGGTCACATTGTTTCTGCAGAGGGATTGTCTATGGATTCGGCTAAGATCGAGGCTATCGGGGATTGGCCTAAACCGAGTAGTGCTACCGAGATCCGGAGTTTTCTGGGTTTAGCAGGCTACTACATGAGGTTGGTCAAGGGCTTTGCGAGTATTTTGCAACCAATGACGAAGCTGACTGACAAGGATGTGCCATTTGTGTGGTCACCGGAGTGCAAGGAGAGCTTTGGGAAGCTCAAGGCTATGTTGACTTGTACACCACTGTTGGCACTACTTGATCCGGGGAAGCCTTAGGTAGTGTATACAGATGCTTCAAGAGTTGGTCTTGGTTGTGTCTTGATGCAGGAGGGCGGATTGGTTGCCTATGTTTCGAGGCAGGTGCAGGGCAGCGAGCGTAATCGTCTTACGCATGATCTTGAGTTGGGAGCGGTGGTCTTCGCACTTAAGATTTGGATGTCCTATCTTTATGGTGGTGCAGTGTAGATCTTCACAGATCACAAGAGTTTGCAGCATATCTTCACTTAGCCATTGTTGAACGTGAGGCAGACACGTTGGGTTGATATTGTCTATCATCCAGGCAAGGCCAATCAGGTGGCAGACGCATTGAATCGATGGAGAGTTGATTCAGCCAGAGAGCAGGATGTTGAGGCCTTGGTGAGTGAGATTAGCACATTGCATCTTTGTGCTATCTCAAAGGAGCCTTTGGGCTTGAAGACAGTGGATCAGACGGATCTACTCAGTAGGATCAGAATGCCTCAGCAGGATGATCAGATTTTGATTGATGTATCGCGGGCAGCTGGTTTTTAGTATCAGGTCTCTTCGAACGGGATAATTTTATTTCGTGGTCGGGTTTCTGTATCAAAGGTTGAGGAGCTGAGACAGGAGGTTCTGAGAGAGGCTCATGCGAGCAAGTTCTCGATTCATCTAGGTGCGACCAAGATGTACGTGATCTCAAACGGTATTATCACTGGGCTGTGATGAAGAGAGATGTGGCTGATTGGGTTGCGAGGTGCAACACTTGTTTGTTGGTCAAAGCAGAGCATCAAGTTCCAGGTGGTATTCTGCAGAGTTTACCCATTCCAGAGTGGAAGTGGGATATGATCACGATGGATTTTGTAGTGGCATTACCTATCTCACAAACTTTTGATGCTATTTGGGTCATTGTGGATTGGTTGACCAAGTAAGCACATTTCATGGCCATTCGGAAGACATATGGAGCTGCTGTCTTGGCTAAGAAATTTGTGCCAGAGATTGTGAGGCTCCATGGCGTGCCAGCCAGTTTTATGTCGGACAAGGATCTGAGGTTCGCTTCTGAGTTATGGAGGGCATTTCAGACAGAGATGGGCACTAAGGTGCATATGAGTACAGCTTATCATCCATAGACAGATGGGCTGTCAGAGAGGACTATTCAGACTATGGAGGGAGGATGTGTGTGTTGGATTGGGGTGGTCATTGGGCTGATCATATGTGTTTGGCAGAGTTTGCCTACAACAACAGTTTTCAGGTTAGTATTGGCATGGCTCCTTATGAGGCTTTGTATGGGAAGCCATGTAGGATGCCTTTATGCTGGATCCAAGTGGNGGGGGGGGGGGGGGGGGGGGGGGGGAGTTGTAATATCTGTAAACCATTTTGTGACGTTTTGGAGGTAGTGTTCGAGCGACACCAAGGAAAGGTGTCGGTCGACACCGATTATCGGGATCAATTGTGGTTCAGGTCATTTTTCGTTCGTTTTTGTGGTTTGAGTGGTGTCGAGCGACACCAGAGAGGGTGTCGGTCGACACCAGTTATTGAAAAATCGACCCAGTTTGATTTAAGTTGTCTGGTTCAGGCTGGTTTAGGCGAAGAAGCCCTAAGTCGAGAGAATAAAAGGTTTCCAGCCGTTTTATGGGCATAGTTTCGAGAGACAGAGTTCCAGAGAGAAGAGGAGGCGATTTTGGAGAGATTCTAAGGTTTTTGGAGTGACTTGTTGCTGTTATTCTCTGTTCCATCTTTCTCCCTTGTCCCAACCCGTTTTAAAGGTGAGTACATGACCATTGGGCTCGTAATTTCTAGATCTAAGACTCTAGGTTGTTAGTTGATGGATTCTTGAGTTGTTTTTGTGAAGCACTGTGTTATTATGGTGTTTTGATAGAGTATTTGTGCTGTTTGAGTGTGGTTTTGTGTTTGTGCTGTCGATTGCTTTATTTCCTCGTTTTGCAAGCTTGGTGTCGAGCGACACCAAGCTGATGTCGGTCGACAGTGGTGTCTAACCGGTTAAGTTCGTTGTAATTAAATTGAAATATTATTTTATTTAATCTGGTTATTGGTTTAATTCTTTAATTAATTAATTAATAGTTAATTAAATTAATTAAGTGTTGTAAAGTAATTATGGAAATTATTTAAGTGTTGAAAAACTATTATTTAATTAGGGAAATTATTTAATAATTAAATATATAATAATTATGTGAATTATTAATAATATTTAAAAGTCTAGAAAATTGTGTAATTGACCTGTAGGCGGGGTGATTGTCTCACTAAGTCTTTTTGAAATACTTATGCGAAAGTCTGAGTTAGACAAAGTCATGTGGTTAAACTTCACTTTGTATTGTCTATGATCGGCAAGCAAATTGAACAATGAAAACGAGCAATTTGGATTATATTTTTTATAAACGGAAAATAATGACGATGGTTTGAACTTTATATAAATATTATTCCCATAAAGAAAAAAAATACTTTGGATGAAAACCCTCCCGGGCAATATCATCACAAAAGTTACAGAAGATAAAAAAAAGAGAGAGAGAAGGAAAAATGGGATTCGCCGAGTACGATCACTTGGGTTCCTCTCCTCTGCCATCTTCGGCTCTAGTCAACGTCGAAGCTACGCCGGCAACCACGACGGCATCCTCCGTCAGCATCTGCTTAAGGCCCTCCATCACTTCGTCAAAGACATGCCTGATTGCATAATGCATGGTCCCAAATTGTTCAAAACCTTTGGGAATAATCCAAACCCCATCGAGATTGAACTCGTGAAAAAAGAATGAAACATCTAACCTGCCAGCCTCGGCCAAATCCTCTTCGGTGATTTCGACTTCCTCGACGGCATCTGCCTTGCCTGTGGCTTCCTCGAGATGCTTCTGGACTTGCTCCATTAGTCCTTCGGGAAGAACACACCCCTTCTCTTCGGCGTATTTGAAGTGAGCCAAGACACTCTTGTACTTGGCTTCCTCGAATAAGGCAGCATCAACCTCCAGCCTCTTGGCGAAGTGCGCACGGTCCTTCGACACCAACCAAGCGTAATAGGCCTTGGTCCCCGAGAAGATTTGGTCCGAGGCCGAAAAGACCTTCGCTTCCATAGAAGCCCGGACTCGAGAAGTTTTCTTCCTCGCATCTTCGGCATCCGCAGCCGATTCTGCCGCCTGCTTCTTTAGTGCCTCTATCTCCGATCGCAGGCTGAGCAGGATGGCACCCTTTCAAAGAGGCAACCCCGTCTTGGAGAGACAACTGGGATTGATACAGCGACTTGATGTCTCTCCGAAGCAACTTGTTGTGAGTTTCGCTGTTGGCGAGATCTTGCCGAGCACCAAGGAGGTTCACGTCGTAAGAAGCAAAAGTGTCCATCACACCGCTCAAGCTCTGAGAAACAATCAGAATACAAATATCAGATTCCGATAAAAGAAACAACATTCCCAAGGAAACGACTAGTCACCGACTGTATTACCTTCGCCATATTGTGAAGGGTACTTTTGACTTTGACCTTCTCAGCGAGGTCGTGAGCAAGAGGTCCGTACCTAGCTGAGGCTTGCTTCCCCAAAGCCACCGGACGGAAGCTTCCTGGTCTTGTACGAAGGGACGATCTCCATCCCCTCGAAAGTTTACAAAATGAGGGTTACCCGAGGCTTTCCCCATGATGTCACCTTGGACCATCCGGTCTCGGCAAGATGGCTTTTCGCCGGCCTCCTCAGGACGGCCCTCCTCCTCCATTAGGATGGTGTCCAGATTGATCTTGTCACAACCGTGACCCATCACTTTTGGGAAAGGCCCAATTGACTTCACAAGCCCACCAGGGCCCAACCCTAGTGTTCCCTCCCCTTTTAAGAAGCTGTGCGAGAGAGAGAGGCAGCCTCCACACGCTTCTGCTGAAGCAAACCCCTGCCCAAATTCCGAGAGCTCTGCTGCCGTCGATCCCACCGTCTCTCCCCGTGGAACTCAGTCCTCAAGTGACCGTCGAGAAGCCCTTGACGTGAGAAGGAGCCAACGAGAAAGGATCCCGTCACGTCGTCTTCTCGATCTCACCAGCTCGGCTCTCCGCCGTCACCGTTCAGCTTCGGCGACCGCCACTGTCTAGGATCTACTGTCCCGAGTCGCCCTCAGTCTTGATTGTTTCATTTCGGTAAGATTTGGACCTATTGTCTTCACCGTCACTGTTCACGCATCGTTTTTCCGAGATCTAAAAGCTTGATCGCCATTGTTGTAGTTGTGGAACCTTAAGCTGCAAGCTATCAATCTCCTCCTTGTGGGTTAGTGAGGGAATTGTCGTTAGACAAGGTGAGTCAAGTCATACTTTCTTCATCTCACGTTTTGTCGAGAGATTTGTTCATGGGATGAAAACGTGGGTGGTTGTGTGTTGTGTTGCTTCAGCTCCAAGTCTTCTAGTCTCCTCCAGCAAGCCTTGTTCTGCTTTTAGAGTTGATTACCAGCTGGGTAAGTCAAGATCTCATCTTGTTGTTGTTGGTGGTTCACGTGTAGTTTGGCCGAGAGTTGTTACTTATGCCATTGTTGTTGCAGCTGTTTCTTGAGCTACAAGACTCCTCCCTCCCTCTTTGTCATTGTGTTGTGTTGGCGTTGGAAGAGCATAAGCATTCAGCGTAGAGTTGTTGTTGTGAAGTGAAGAAGTGAGCTTGCTTGGTCGTTGGTCCATTTCCTTTTTCTACCGTTCAGTTAAGGTGGGGACCGTGTGGTGAATTCCATTGCATACGTTCATCTTTATGAACATTTGTTTAGTGATAAGGTTTAATACATATATCTACGTATATATAGATAAATATACGTATTTGGGTGATGCATATGATTATATAACTTATATATATATATTATTTATAGATGTTATGATTGTTTGAGAACCTAGTGGTGATAAATTGCTGAGATTGAATACGGTTGAATGATGTTGTGATTAATGTGTGTTGATGTGTGGTTATGAAAGAGAAGGATTGCGAGTTGTTAAGTTGAAATGTCGTTAAGGCATGTGGCGGGTGAGTCCGCGGTAACAGCCATAAGTGGGTCGGGTTTTACCCTCACTGTGGGTCCGTTTTTGTGTGGGGCTATGATGACGGGCCGTGGGGCGGTCATAGTTCAGGCTGACGAGCCGGGTGCTGCATAGGCGCAGATGGGTGGATTCCCGGAGCCGCGAAAGATGCAGAGACACCACCTGTTTGAGTCTTGATCGTGTTGTGTGTTGTAATGGCGCGTCTCTAGGGTGTGATGCTTTACTGTGTGTTTTAACTTATGGCTGATCATTTGTCCATAATTNTGTAATGGCGCGTCTTTAGGGCGTGATGCTTTACTGTGTGTTTTAACTTATTGCTGATCTTTTGTCCATATTTATTACTGTGTGTGCTGGTTTTAGTGAGCTCTAAGGCTCACACTCACTGAGTAATCCAAATTGCTCACCCCTTTTTCCCTCTTTCAGGTGGGCATGCTGTGTAGCGGGAGAAGTCTTTTCGGTGTNTATGTATGCATATATATGTGCTTTCCATGTTCTTTGAGTGGCTGAGTTTTGTGGGTTTTATTCTCAGATATATAAGTCTTGTTCTTGCAGGGAATGAGAGCTTTATCAGGTGTCGACGAGATCGGAGTAAAGAAGATGGGACTAGTTGATGACAAGGCACTAATGAAAGCATGCAAGCAGAAAGTCAGTGGCGTCAAAGTTGACGTGTGCTATGATTCTCTTTGGTCGAAATGTCAGAATACCGTCACGGATCCAGCGTGGTACCCATTCAAACGCGTGGGGACTGGAGAAAAAATGAAGGTCTTTTGTTGTTTTGTCAATTTCTTTCAACACTAGTGTGTGTCTTGATTTTATAGTACAAGTCTTGATTTTGTGGTGGTGAATGGTGTAGGAAGTGGTGGATGAAGAAGATGAGAAACTTGAGAATCTGAGACGAGAGTGGGGCAAAGATGTGATGAAAGCAGTTAAGACAGCACTCGAGGAAATGAATGAGTTTAACCCAAGTGGTCGGTACCCAGTTCCTGTGCTGTGGAATTTTGAACAAGAGAGAAAAGCAACACTCAAAGAAGGGATTGCTCGCATGACGCAGCAGTTGAAACTTCTCAAACGCAACTAAATTAGTGGTTTTTTGTAAAGACTACTTTGTGCTTACTGGAATCTACTAATTAACTAGACTTCGTTTGTTAGAATACAATGTGTTTATCACTTTGTATTTTCAGAAACTTAGCTATCTAAACACATATAGAGTTCTTTTGAATTTCTGCTGGTGATTTCCTGTGAATATAACTAGTTTCCTATCGTTTTTTTCAGCTTGTGTGTTTTTGGTATTACTCTATATATCAAAAAGGAAAGCCTGAGCGAAAGATACTCGGTGAATTCATAAGAGAAATTTTGAGAAATACACCTCTTAAAGGGTAAATTTTCAAAAATACACCTCTAATGTAATAATTTTCAAAACTACATTTTTTCCTAATTTTAATCTAGGGGAAATTGGCAATTCCCTATACACTTTTACAAACCCACCTTGTCCCCTTACCCTTTTTTTTTACCATTAATACCAAATTAACCTTCAAATTGATTTTTTTTTTTTGGTGCAAACATTCAAATTGATTAAGAATCTATCGGTTTAGGCAAACAAAATAACAATTAGCTCTATTTTTTTATTTCCTCTCATCTCTCTCGTTCCCGATATACTGGTTTATGTTCTTCTTTTCTCTCACACGACAAATACAGCGGATCTTATTTTCTCTTCTCTCCTCTCTGGTTTCTTTGTCTCTCCGGATATCATCCGCTTCTCTCCGCCCTGATTCTGTTTTCTCTTCTCTCCTCTTCGGTTTCTTTGTCTCTTCTCTCCTCCCCGATTTCTTTTTATCTTCTCCGTT
>OVBJ01003926.1:0-10331 GCA_900406535.1 Noccaea bulbosa | reverse complement strand
CATCAATCTCACTTAATCTCTTAAGCTTCCGCATACTCTTGAAATCTTTCAATATCAAACCTGTCCTCCTCTTCCTGCTCGTCCTCTTCATCCTCTTCATCCTCTCCGTCAGTTGCACCGTCCTCCAAACGTTTTGTCTTCAGTTCAACACAAAGTTGCACCGCATCTGATTTTAGTTGTTGCAAAAAGCCATCAAATTGCCTACGAGTTTCGACATCTACAGGAGGCGTGTTTTCCGGTAATGTCAACAAAACTTTCTTGGGAAACATGTAGCTCAGTTTGACCTCGTAAAGGTTGCTGTCGACATTGTATTCTGTAATCACCATGTTCACAAAATCACTAAAAGCAGTACTCTTGTTTGCTGAAAGTTTTTTTTTCCCTCTTTCGTTATCAATACCGAACAACCATCTGTTATTCTCAGATATCCATTTACCACAAATCAGATTAATGATAGTCATTAATAAATGAAATTGGAATGGAGTAATGGAGCTAAGTGACAAGAGGGGAAGAAGATGACTTGATAAAAGGAGACCACAATAGATTAAGGCTTTTTTCTCTTTTAGTCGTGAGTCTCTTATTTTTGATGAATGCTCTGATGTGTGGTGAGTCGTTTTTTTGGTTTGATTTGGTTAACTATTAAAATTCAAATCTGGTTTGGTTTGGTTTGATTAAATATGATTTATTCAAAATTTGATTTGGTCTGGTTTAATTTAAAATCGAAATGTCTGTGGCCAATATAAAATAAATTTGTGTTCAAAGCGAAACAAACTTATCAAGTAAATATGTGGATTAAAGAAATAAATTTATGAAAAACCAATAAGTTTATCAAAATTAATTAAATCTATGGACAAAGAAAATTTAAATATATGGAAACTAGATAAGTCTATCAAAATTAAATAAGTTTATGTCCTAAGAAATTTTTGTCTATAGAAACTAACTAAATCAATGAAAATTAACTAAGTCTATGAAAATTAACTAAATCTGTGACCAAAGGAAATTAAATCTCTATAAACTAACTAAGTCTATCAAAATTAAATAAGTCTGTTCCCAAATAAAATTAAATCTATAGAAATTTAATAAGTCTATAAAAATTAAGCAAATCTGTGGCTAAACAAAATAAAAACTCTACGAATCCGTAAATAAGTATGTTAAAATTAAAAAAAAAATCTGTGGCTACACAGTGATAAGTCTATGTTGTCTATATAATAAGTCTGTCTTTTTAAAAATAAAAATAAAAATAATGGCATTTCTGTAATTTATGTTTTTTGTTGACAAAGTATTTGAGGGTAAAATAGGTATAAAAAACTCATTAACAATAAAATTAAAACTAGAGCTATTCTAGTAATTAAACTATAAATTAGGGCTAAACTAACTTTTTCCCCTAATTTATAGTTTAATTACTAGAATAGCTCACACTATAAATTAGGGATAAACTAACTTTTTCCCCAACTTTTTATGCCTATAAATTAAAATTAGAGCTATTCTAGGATTCCACAATCACACTTTAGTTTTACCTGCATCACAGAAAAGAAGATACATAAGTATTATCACAAATATTTAGTGAGACGATCATTCTGCCTACCGGCCAATTACACAATTTTTAGACATTTTAAAGTCGTTAAATAATTTCCACAATTACTAAAAATTTTTATAATATTTAAAACATCTCCAAATAACTATTAAATAATTCTCATAATTAAATAATAATCTTAATTAATTATTAATCCAAAAATAATTAATTAAATCAAACAATTTAACCACTTAAATTAGTTAAAGGGAGATTTGTGAATATAGGCTCCAAAAACTGTCAATTTGTCCCAATACACATTTTTTAGAATTTAATATTTTTTTACTTCAATACCCTTGTAAAATGTATATAATTATGAAATTAATATTTTTAAATACTATTTAAAAAATAAAATTCATAACAGTGGAAGGAAAAACATGGACAATGTAATGACAATTTTTTTTAACGTCTCTTAAACATATATTTTAAAACATTTATACGTTTTCAAAATATTCAAAGTAGAATTCATATTCTACTTGTTGTTCTCTTTTCTACTACCAGTAAAATATGATTTCTACGATGTGTTCAGTAGCCTATGATTCGTAGAACTTTCTACGATGTGTTCACTAGTCTATGATTCGTAGAACTTGAGATCTAACCTATGTTCAGGTTTCTACCATTCGTAGAACATGATGGCTACCTTATGTTCACGTTTCTACTAATGATAGAAAATGCTTTCTGATTTGCGTTCACATTTCTACCACCCGTAGAAAAGACATTCCACAGTTATTGTATTTTCTAATATTCTGTAGAAAACATTATATGATAATTTTAACATATTCTACCATTCGTAGAACACACTTTCTAGAAATCACACTAAATTCTACTGACCGTAGATATAATTTTTTTTTGCGAGAATGTTGGAAAATCTAATCGAATATGGTAAGTAATCTAGCAGTTTCCTTATTTTCATCTTCTCAGAAAAGAAAAATAGGGCTACATTTTTGTGTTCTTCTACTTCTTCTTTTTAACATCTGTAGCCTTCAAATTGTTGATTTTCGCCTGGTGTCGATCTGGTGTCGATCGACACCGAAGCGCGAAATCAATTTTGATCTGTTTTGAGTAGATCGATTTCTGGTTTGGGATTGGAGGAAACCCTAAGCTCGCAAATAAAAAGACGTGGCCGCGTGTCTAAGGCTCGTTTTTCGAGACAAAGTGTTCCAGGGGTGATTTGTGAAGTTTTGGAGAGATTTTGGAGCTTTTGGGTGTGGATTGCTGCTTGTTCATCTTTCTTTCCTCTTTCTTAAGCCAAATCAAGGTGAGTGCGTGACTGTAGACCCGTAATTGATAGATGGGAAATTTTGGTTTGTTAGATTTGAATGTTCTTGAGTATTTGATGAGTTTCGGTGATGATTTCGTGTATATATGTGTGTTGAATCATGTTGGTGATAATTTGATTGAGTTTTCTGTATTTCTGGTGCTGATTCGTAGTCTTCGGACTTGATCAGGGAATCAAGTGTCGATCGACACCAAGGTCGTCAGTGACGATTGACACCAATCCGGTGTCGGTCGACACCGATGTCTGATTCTGTTTGGTTATGGTTGTTTAATCGAATTAAATTGGTTTAATGGTTTAATTAATTTAATTGGTTATTTGGAATGGTTTAATTAATTATTTCGGTTTAATAATTAATAATTATTATTATTAAATTTAGAAATTTATTTACTAATTATTTGGAGATATTTAAATTATGAAAAATTATTGACAAGACTTAAACTCGTCTACAAATTACGTAAATGGCATGTAGGCAGGATGATAGTCTCACTGAGTATTTATAAAATACTCACGCATCTCTTTTTATCATGTCATGCAGGTAAAAAGAAAATGTGATCGCGGAATCGAGTCCGAAGAAGAGGATGATAGGAATTTTCCATTTTATTATTTGAACTCATTTAAGTTGATAGACTTATTTATTTAATTTATTTGCTTCCGCTGAATATTGTTTGGTTTGATTTATTGTTTATTTAATTTATTTAAAGACTTCCGCTAGAATTGTTTAAGTTTTTTTTTAAAAAAGCGTTGGTTGTTTCATTTTGGTATCAGAGCCTAGACGGCTTTAGAACGTGCTAGGTTGATAGTTTAATATCATTCTCTTCGGGCTTCAGGCGATTCCGCGGTAAGTTTTGTGTTTGTGTTGTTGGTTTTGTTTTTATAACTCACCTATTTTTCCGTTTTTAAGTGAGATGGACGGAGTTGCTAGAGAACGCGGTGGTAGAGGCTGTGGTCACGTCGGTGGCCGTGGCGACGGTCCAGCCGCTCGTGGGAGCAGAGCAGCCACCAGGGGTAACAGAGGTGTGGCCCGTGGGGGCGGAGTTGGAGATCATGGAGGCCGGGGTCGTAGTCGTGGAGAGTAGGCGGAGTCAGACGGGAGTGCAGCGCCGAGTGTGGCGACTGCATCGGTGACCCAGTCATTTCCTTTGCCCGGTGAGGCCAGTGTGAGTGCCGCTTTAGGCGCGGGAGTCGGGGCGTGCACTGGTGCGGGTGCTGTTCCAGCTTAGGGTCTAGGTGACCAGTCTATGGCGATCCAAATGCAGATTTTGGCACGTTGGGGGGGCACAGCAGGGTGCCGGTTTTGTTGGACAGCATCAGGCTGCGGGTTTTGTTGGGCAGCAGGGTGCTGCGGGTTTTGTTGGGCAGCACGGGGCTGCAGTTGTGGGGCATCCACCTTATCTCGAGATGATTAAGGAGATGCAGAGGATTGGGACCCCTTACTTTGAGGCCGGTGTTGGTCCGGAGCAGGCCGACGAGTAGAGGTCCAGAGTGGAGCGGAACTTCCAGTCGATCAGGTGTCCAGTGGAGTACCAGGTGGAGATAGCTACCCATTATCTGAGTGGTGACGCACACTTGTGGTGACGGGCCCTTGCGGGGAGGAGAGCTGTGTGGACTTGGCATGACTTTGTAGCGGAGTTTGACGCAGAGTATTTTCCGCAGGAGGCTCGGGATCGGTTTTTGTTGCGGTTCACGTCTTTGACACAGGGTGACCGTACTGTGCGCGAGTATGCAGTGGAGCTTAGCAGGCTCGTTGTGCATGCCGGTGTTGGCGCAGGTGGTGAGCGCGAAATACTTTAGAGGTTCCTTCAGGGGCTTTGTTCGAGTATCCGATAGCAGTGCCGAGGTCGCGCGTACGCTTCGAAGGCGGATTTAGTGGAGTTGGAGGCTTCGATTGAGGAGGATCAGCGTGAGCAGGTTGGTCCAATGGCGGTGCCGTCTGCGATTGTTTTATCGCGGAACTTAGGGCTTCTTCACCCAAACCGGACAAAATCAGCCCACTTGAAACAAACCGGTCGATTTTCCTGAAGCCGGTGTCGATCGACACCACTCCTTGGTGTCGGTCGACACCAATCGACCCATATCACGAATTCACGCGTCAATTGAACTCTACCGGAAATTGACTCGATAACCGGTGTGGATCGACACTCCTTTGGTGTCGATCGCCATTAGTGGTTCAAAAGTGATTTTACACAATTTATTCGCTATGCTTGAACCTTAGACCGATTGTACAACAATCAAACAAGAACATGTACGACCAATACTCAATTCACACCTCTAAGAGCATGTGCAAACTACTCCCGACCCCTAGCATCGTCCAACACCTCTTCTAAAACAACATTTCTGGTTCACAGATGTTTCAATTCTCTCCCACTAAACTGGATTCGTCTTCGAATCCCAACACAAACGTCTCTCCAAGACCACAAAACTCACATTTAGTCCTATGTTATAACTCATGTGACTAAAATGTTCAATGACCCCACCAGTCAAAGAAACTGGTAACATCCAAACATGAACCCAAAAATATGAGTAGAAAACTCTATCTCATATAACTCCAAAAATGTATATCATACAACGAAACGAAAATACATAAACCAGAAACAACAAAAAAAAAAAACCATAAACAAGACTAGAACCACAAAGATGAAAGGAGCTCACTCCACAGCCTGCTTATCGAACCACTTTCTGAACTTCAGCTTCATATTTGCCTCTGGCTCCCAAGTCTGCTCCTCTGTGCCACTACAGTCCCACAAAACTCTCAACAATGGCACCTTCTTGTTCCGCAGAAACTTGACTCTCCTCTCAAGAATCCTCACAGGAACCGCCAGAACTGTCATATCTGGCTGAAGGTCCTCTGGAATCTCAGCAACTAACTCCTCTGAAGGATGCAAACACCTCCTCAACATCTAAACATGAAACACCTTGTGAAAGGCGCTCATAATCGGTGGCAACTCCAACCGACAAGCCACTGGCCCAACTCGTTCCACCACTGGAAACGGGCCCATAAAACGCGGACTGAGATTGTTCTCTGCTATGGACCTGTTAGGGCCCCTCAACATAGCCTAAAACTCAAGCTCACGTCTGCGTCTATCTGCATAACTCTTCTGCCTATCCTGAACCTCCTTCATGTTCAGCCTCAAAACACGGATCTTCTCCGCCGTCTCTTGAACAAAAGTAGCTCCAAACATGCTGCGCTCCCCCACTTGGGTCGAGCATAAAGGTGTCCTGCATGGCCTCCCATACAAAGCCTCGAAAGGGGCCATACCAATACTAGACTAAAAATTGTTGTTATAGACAAACTCTGCCAAACACAGATGATCAGCCCACTGGCCACCCCAGTCCAAAACACACATCCTCAGCAAATCATCCAAAGTCTGGATAGTCCTCTCTGACTGCCCATCTGTCTGCGGATGATAAGCTGTACTCATATGCACACTAGTGCCCATCTCTTTCTGAAATGCCCTCCAAAACTTTAAGGCAAATCACAGATCTCTGTCTGACACAATACTGGCTAGCACTCCATGCATCCTCACAATCTCTCGCACAAACTTCCTAGCCAAGACAGCTGCTCCGTCTGTCTTCTTGATGGCCAAGATATGTGCTGAATTGGTCAACCGGTCCACAATGACCCAGATAGCATCAAATGTCCATGAGATAGGTAATCCCACAAAAAAATCCATGGTGATCATGTCCCACTTCCACTCTGGAATGGGTAAACTCTGTAAAAGACCACTAGGCACCTGATGCTCTGCCTTGACCAAGGAACAAGTGTTGCACCTTGCAACCCAGTCTGCCACATCTCTCTTCATCCTGACCCAATGATAATACCGTTTGAGGTCACGGTACATCTTGCTGACACCCGGGTGAATCGAAAACTTGCTCGAATGAGCCTCTCTCAAGACCTCCTGTCTCAACTCCTAGTCCTTGGGCACACAAACCCATCCACGAACCAAGATAGTCCCATTCGATGAGACCTGATACTCAGAACCAGCTGCCCGCGAAGAATCTACCAAACTCTGATCACCATGCTGAGCTACTCTGATCCTACTGAGTAAGTCTGCCTGATCAGCTGCCTCCAAACCCAAAGGCTCCTCTGAAATAGCACAAAGCCGCAATGTACAAATCTCGCTGACCAAATACTCAACACCCGCTCTCTAGCTGAATCACCTCTCTGCTGACTCAACGCATTTGCCACCAAGTTGGACTTGCCCGGATGATAAACAATATTCAGGTCATAGTCTGCCAGCAACTCCTCCCAACGCATCTGCCTCGCATTCAACATAGGCTGAGTAAAGATGTCCTGCAAACTCTTATGATCTGTGAAGATCTGCACTGAACCACCAAGAAGATAAGACCTCCAAATCTTGAGTGCAAAGACCACTGCTCCCAACTCAAGATCTTTTGTAGGGCGGTTGCACTCACTGCCCTGTGACTGCCTTGAAGTATAAGCAATCACTCTGCCCTCCTGCATCAAGACACAACCAAGACCAATGCCTGAAGCATCTGTATACACCACATAAGGATTCCCCGGATCGGGTAATGCCAACACCGGTGTACTAGTAAAACATCTCTTTGAGCTTCCCAAAGCTCTCATCGCACTCCTGCGACCACACAAATGGTACATCCTTGCCAGTCAACCTCGTCATCGGCTGAGACATACTAGTAAAGCCCTTGACGAACCTCCTGTTGTAGCCTGCTAAACCCAGAAAACTCATGATCTCTGTAGCACTACTATTTCTAGGCCAATCCCTGATAGCCTTAATCTTAGCCAGATCCACAGAAACTCCCTCTGCAGAAACAATTGTTGGGGTCGGATTTCACCCAAAAACATCCGTCATTTAGACAAGAGAAATAAGGGACAAAAACCGAATCAGACCGAACCAGGCCAAACCAACTTTTCCTGATGGGCCGAACCAACGTCCGACGAACTGACTCGAGCCGAGGCCCATCGAAGAAAGCCCACGACTGAAGTTTACCTTAGCTGAAGTCGGCGCGAGCAGAAAAGGAAAGTTTACATTTTATATAGAAGTCGGTTGTAAAAGTCGGTTCCTATGCTCTTATAAATAGGAACCGATAGTCATTATTAAAAGGGAATTCTTTTACAGAAAAAGGCTCAGGCCACGCACATTGTAGCTCGCATAACAGCTAATAATAACCATAACCATCTCAGGCTCGCTCCCAGTGTTAACTCACGAAATTCAAGGCCCTCCCTAAAACACTATCAAAATACTATTGTGCAGTTTCGGCTCGCACAATTTGGCGCTAGAAGGAGGGTGATTTAGGAATTTTAATACCAAAAATCACAAGAGCTATACGAGATGACTGAAGGAGAGTCAAACGGGACCGCACCGGTCTATCAGTACGAAAATGTAACAACCGTGATCCACATGGAAGCGGAAAAGATCGCTGCCCTTCAGAAGCAAACCGAAGAGTAGGAAATCCTGAACAGTACACTGACTGAAGAGCTCGAAACTTTGAAAGCCAAACTTAAAGAAAGAGAAGAAAGAGGCGCTGCGAGACGCAAAAACTCCAAGCCGAAGAACCTGGTTTTCGACTCCGTAACTGACGAGGCGGAAAGAGAAGAAGACGACGACGTGGAAAAAACCCCGGAGCGAGACGAATCAGAACCAGAATTAGACGGTTCGCCACCGCGCCTTCCAACAGAATCGAGGAGTCAAAGGCGCGCCGCCAGTTAAACCGATACGAATCAACCTAGGAGATCCACTCCCCAGCGATGTTACTCCCGAGACACTGGCCGTCATCTTGGAACAAATAATGCTCGAAAATAAGCAGGCCGATAAAGCTGCTGAGCAAGAAAACGACGACTCGCCAAGTTCAGACCCTACGACGCTCGCTGCAGCCGTATCACGTCTCCTGTTGGAAAGGCGAGCTGGAAATTGATCGCCCCACGGTATGGGCATAACCAAAAAGAGCCATAGGAGCAGGGACCAGAATACGAGAAGTGACGAATTTGCTGAAATCCGTTCCCACCTTGAAAAATCCGATAACGAAGCAAAACTACTTCAATCGCAGATTCATAGGGCGCTCAGCTCGGCGCCGGAGATTGCTCAGATATGTGAAGACGCAGAACATACACCTTTCTCTGCACGAGTAATGAGCGCCAAAATAATCGATCCCGGAAAGCTCAGTATACAGAAATACGACGGTTCGACCAACCCGAAGGATCACATCAACACATTCCGGGTCGCCCTGAGTCGGGCTAAGTTCTGGAGTACAGAAGAGAAGATTTAACCAGTGTGCCACAGCGGAACTTTTCGCTGAATGCCGGTTATTGCCTCATGTTCGCTGAATACCTGAAGGGTCCGACTTTGGATTGGTTCCTAAAACTCGAGCCAAATTCGATCGAAAACTATCAACAGTTGACGGCTCTCTTTCTCAAACAATATTCCATGTTCATCGAGAAATCGGCCTCAGTAATCAACTTATGGAACATGTTACAGGGCGAAGGCGAATCGCTTCGCAGTTTCATGGAACACTTCAAAGCGACAATGGCCAAAGCCGGAACGGTCAACGACGAGATCGCAGTGGATTCGTTGAAAAAAGGATTATGCGTCAAATCTGAATTCCGAAAGGAGCTCGCGTACAACAAACCCAAATCAATCGCGGACGCCATTTATCGATCCATAGTATTAATAGAAGAGGAAGAAGATATGAAGTTGCTAGCTGTGTCACATCTCGCGTCGAAGGCAACCGCGAAGCAACCGCCTAACCCGCCAACGGCAAATCAGCAAACGAACCAACACCCTAATCATAAACGCGGTAAGAACGGTTGTATTCACCACGAGGGGCCAAACTTCTCCGGGGCACATAACTATCATATCGGGGCAAGCCAACAGACAGGTGGAACAAATTAAACAGGCACTGGTAGGGGATGAGGCACGAAGAACTACGTCTGGACAAGGAATCAGAATCCCGCGAGCCAGGATGATAAGGTTTATTGTGAATTCCATCAATGTTACGGCCATTCGACTGAGAAATGCCGCCATCTTGGAGCAGAGCTCGCCAGGAAGTTGCTCAGCGGGGAATTGAAAGGCGATATGAAGCTGGAAGATCTGGAACGCCCCGAACCAAGAGAGCGACCGGAGCAGCCAGATCGTTCGACAGATCAACCAAAACGCGGGAGACGCGATGATTCGAACGAACAGCCAGGATCGCGAAGAAGGATAAACCTTATATTGGGTGGCTGGCAATACTGCCCGGACACGGTGTCATCGATCAAGGCCTTTCAGCGGCGAGCTGGCGCGGCAGTCAATTGGTACGACCCCCCCAAGCTACCAAATGTCGAGATCACCGATGGTGAATTTTTCTGTATCGGAAAATCCCNGCGAGCCGTACCATCCACTTATCACCTGTGCATTAAATTCCCCACTCCGTCAGGCATCAAGACCATCCTCGGATCACAGAAAGAATCGCGAATTTGTATCATGACCGAACACAAACTCCGGAATCCGTTGCCCGAGCTGCTCCTCGAAG
>OVBJ01003925.1:0-10332 GCA_900406535.1 Noccaea bulbosa | reverse complement strand
TAACCCACCCGATATTAGACGGTTTGCTTTTGATATAAATTAACCTGTGTTAAAAAAAACGCCCGATTTGGCCATTAATCGGTGAAAAAAACGTAAATCGGAGGGCCGCCGTTGCGTTTAATGGTAATCGGACTGTACTATTTGGTCAACGAGTTTGACCGAGGAAAACCGTGTTCTTCGAATAAACGCCGTGTAAAACCAAAAAACGCTCAGCTCTCTCGTCGCTGCGACCTTCACCAGACCCCGGCTCTGCCTTGACGTTGTTGTGGTGCTCTCACCGCCTGACCCACCCAATTCACCGGATCCTCCAGATCTGGTCGCTTATCAGTCGACTGAGAAGAGATGGATTTTGGTGAGAGACACGTTGCATAGGAAGCGATGATAACGAGATCGAATCTAGCAGAGCAGCTGAGGGAATACCAAATTCGATGGAGTTTTTTTAATTCTTTTTGGTTAAAGAGTTTACTTTTTTTCTTTTTCTTCAAGTGTAGGCGATATCAAATGGAAGAGTGGGAGAGAGATGAGTTTGGTTGTGTGTTTGTGTTGACACACGTGTAATCATCAGTAGTGTATCTCTTTTGTTGATCATTATCTCATCTGATTAGTGGGTTTAATGATATGAGTTTAATTTGTAATTGGGTTGTGGGCTTCCAATAATCTTGTAATGCCTTAGTTAATAGGCTTTGAAATGAAATAGCAATAATATTGATTTAATATTTTGTACTTATAGAGTTATATATATGAAAATGTTTTAAAATATACAAAATATAGTCAAAATTTCTTCCCCGATTAATCCTCGATTAATCTCCGTTTTTTTAAAAAAACGTTAATCCCAGCCCGACCGCCCGATTAACGATTAACGATTTTTTGAACACAGAAATTAACCCACCCGATAAATTAACCCATCCCTTTTGATAATTTTTTCAGGTTTGCTTTATCTCACAAATATAATACAAAAGATAATACAAAACATATAATTTTTCTCAATTCACAAACATTTTTAATACAAAATATAATAGTTACACTCACAAATATTACAAAAGAGATATGTTCTTGATCATATTAAGAACATACAAAAAATATATAAAGGATCGTAATAGATAATTTTTCATCCTTCTGTTCTTCTATGATCAAGTTGTCAATCTGAATATATCTATTTCTTTTTCTTTTTTTGACTGTTTGTTTTATCTATTTCTAAGTCCACTACACCTTGATTCAAATTGACAACTTGATCATAAAAGAACATAAGGATGAAAAATTATCTATTACCATCATTTATATATTTTTTGTATGTTTTTAATATGATCAAGACAATATCTCTTTTGTAATATTTGTGAGTGTAACTATTATATTTTGTATTAGAAATGTTTGTGAATTGGGAAAAATCATATATTTTGTATTATTTTTGTATTATTAATGTCTTATATAAATATAATTTTTAAAATATATTAAAATAAACCTAAAATTCAGCCCCGGTTAATCCCCGTATTATTAGCGATTTTTCATAAAATCGCTAATCGCTGCCCAACCGAACGATTAGCGATAAGCGATATTTTGAATGTAGGGTGTACTCTTATGTTCCANTTTTTTTTTTTTTTTTTTTTTTTTGATAACCGTGGGTAATCCAAAGGCTTTTTAGACCCAAGACTAATCCTACGAGGCTCACGACAGTCTACGTATTCTTACCATTTAAGGCAGTCCGGCTGGCCGGAGACTCGAACTCATGATGGCAGGCACCTCAGCCGAGGTTCCTATACCACCAGACCACAAGGACCCGGTTCCACAGGTGTACTCTTACGTTCCAAGTCCAGTGCAAATCAAGCAACCTGCATGAGACTTTCGTTCTTTAGATGGAGGTTCTCTTTGAGCTGTGTTGTAATTTTTGTTTAGTAAGGNGCCCCAAAAAAAAAAAAAAAAAAAAAAAAAAATTACAACTTCTCGTATATGTAATCAATACAATTGAGAATTGAGAATTGAGACTACTTCGTATGATCTGTATTGTATGTAAGAATAGGCTCTTGTATTGATTCACACTCTCTGTCCCCCACACACCATCTGAGTCTTATGAGTGTCCAAAAAAATCAAATTGGAAAAAGAAGTACAAAAAAATTGGATTCTATAGTTACACTATACACTTCAACTTGAAGAGAAACAATTCAAGTTTGTAAAGCAAAAAAATGTGCTTAACTTTATTCATCTTCTGCTATGAAGTTTGGCTCTTCTCCTCCGCATAGGTACTCATCGCACATCGAAGACGTTCCCCAATCTTTCCTTAGCCTCAAGATATCCTCTGTAAAAGTCGACCCCGAGGCTCCAATAAAGACGCTCGACATTGCACATATCGTCTTATCCAGCATTGCATCCACCTACAACAAAAGCAAACAGGGTTTCAAGAGATTTCAAAGGCTTTATTGTGAAAAAGGTCCAGTGAGATTCTTACCTGAGAGTCATCCTCTATACCATGTCGATATAACAACGCGTCCCATTTCTCAGCTGAATTACGCGGCGGACGTTTAACAAGAGGCACAATTTTTCCATCCACCACAACAAGTGACTGAAGCAGACCTGTTTCACTCTCTGCAGCATCCGTCGATAGATAGATCACTGGGGCATTGGATCTTTCCACTATCCGCGCGATGCACTCTGCGGCTTGCGGGATCGGATAGAAACAGCTCGGAGATTTCGCATTGCTGCCATGAAATTCAAAAAATTCAAGAAACAAAAAACCGTGGAGCACCGAGCTACAATATGAAAAAAGCCATACCAGAATTTGAGGAAACCGTGTCTACGGAAATGAAGCGCGACGAACTTCTTTCCCAAGAAAGTCTGGACGAATCGCTGCGCGGTCAACAGAATGAGCTTGCTCGGTTCGATCAACGTCTTGCATTTGTGGTTAATAGGTCCACCAGGCTGCATCACCAAATCTTGCTCCATGTCAGCGTAGAAAACATCCCCGACGGCGATCACATCGTCGTCGGACTCGAAACTTCTCTTCACATCTTCCGCGCTTCTCTTGCTCGGTTTCTTGATGTCTTCACTCCAAGGAGCTTCAAGCTTCCCATCAATGGAGATCCCCAAACCTTTCAGCTTCTTGATATGCTCGTCGTCCACGTAGCAAAGCTGCGGCGTCGAGAAGTAACATATGAAACGATCAATGCGAGGAGGACGGTTCTTCTTCTTCTTCTTCGCCTTTTCCTTGAACTGATCGAAAGAAACAACAACGTCTCTTCCCAAGCAAGTGTTGATCCGATCTACGTCTATCACTTTATCGTACTGGTAATCGAATTTGGAGCTTGGGATCACGAGAACTCGATCTAACAATGCGGCGAAGAACATGTGCTTCTCTAAGCAAATCAAGTGGTTGCTCATTTGGCCTGAGAGACATATAGCGAATAGAAACTTATCCGATCTCGGTTTCCACTCTATCGTTTTCCGATCTGATAGCTTCTGATGATCGACCTTTCTACATCTATCGTAGCCGTACGAGTAATGGCCGGAATCGGTTTCGTTGCCGGAGCCGGAGTAATTTCCGGTCCTGTGTGGTGAGAGAAGCACCTCTTGGATCTCTTTATTCAACGAAATCTGCTTCGAAACAGCAGACTTCACATCCTCAACCAACGAAGAGGATCGAAAACTCGAAGAATTGGCGTTCGTAGACTGATTCCAAAAAGAGAGAAGCGCGAGCTGTTGTTGCCGGAGAAGATACAGTGCGCGAAGCTCCGATTCCCTGACGCGATTCGACAGTGGATCCGGTTTGAAACTCGAGAGATTCGCGGAGAATAGTTCGCGAGGATCGGTGAATAAGAAGATGAGACCGATTGCGATGGTTAGCGAGACGGCGACGAGGATGTAGCGTTTGTTGAGCGAGATCTTCCTCCGTGACAGAATGTCCTCGATCTGGAACGTCGATCTCGGAGTCCCGCCGGTTGTGGTGGCGGAGGAAAGCGGATCTTCCCGGTGGCGGTTTCGGGTGTCGTTTTGTGGGATCAAATGCTGGTGGTCTTCTTCGTCGTCCGACGAGTTGTGCTCCATCGCCAAGAGAGAATGAGCTCGAAATCAGTGGGAGCGAATGATTCAAACAGTGAGACTCTTCTCGCCTTCCTAGAAAAGTTCGAAGAAAGCGAAATCTCTAAGAAAATTTTAAACTACATTGAGTAATGATAAAGAAGAATAATTTCTAAACTAGAGTGAAGAAGAAGGAAGTATAATTTCGTCGGTGACTAACCAGAAGTCAGTGAGACGGTGACAGTGGGTGGAGGAGAATGACTCGGTACGATTTGTAAAACCGGTTTAATGTAGCCAGTTAGATTTGCTGGATATGTTTGGGCCACGAGACTTTATAGATGGATCCACCAACTATGACTATTGTTCATAAATTAATAACCAACAAATTCTAAATACTTGAGTTTTGTTTATTTTCTGGGGAAAAACCCTAAAAAAAAACCCGAACTATTTTTTATTCAGAATAAAAAAATCCAAACTTTTTGGATTGCCAAAAAAAACCCAGAGTATTTTAGATGCTATTTTAATTCACAATCTTTCAAAAATCAAAATTTTTTCAAAACGTTTTAACAAACACTTGATCATTAAATGCGATATTTAAAATGGCGTTTACTGTTATTCGGAGAAACCCTTAAAAAACCATGAACTATTTTTCATTTGGAAGAAAAAACCATGAACTATTTTTCATTTGGAAGAAAAAACTCCAAACTTTTAGGTTGCTAAAAACAAATGTATAGTATTTTTTTCGTTGCCATTTTAATTCACAAACTTCAAAAATCAAAAGTTTTACAAAACATTTTAACAAACGCTTAATCGTTATAAACACGATACTTAAAATGACATGGGTTAACTATTATTAAACACGTGTATTTAATTGGTTTGAAATGGCAATTTGTCCTACGTTATTATGCACCAAATCGAGCAAAACATAATTCTCATTCTTCCCCAAATCCATTTTTTCTCCCCTCTCTCTCTCGACGAGCAACCATGAAATCCAACCAGAAATATATTGGAGCCAAAATTCATGGCCAAATGCATTTCATCCACCCAAGCAATGTGTGATGATGTTTACAACAATCTCTTAGAGAATTTCAACAGAACAATCAAAGAATTCACATCTGATCATGAATTTTGGCTCCGATCCATTTCTGGTTGGATTTTGTGGTCGCTCGTCGAGAGAGATGAAAAAAAAATCAATTTGGGGAAGCATGATAATTAGGTTTTGCTCGACTTGGAGCAGAATAAAATAGGACAAATTGTCATTTCAAACCAATTAAATACACGTGTTTAATAACAGTTAAGTATTGCGTTTATTGATTAAGCGTTTGTTAAAACGTTTTGTAAAACTTTTGATTTTTGAAAGTTTGTGAATTAAAATGGCAACGAAAAAATACTATAGGTTTGTTTTTAGCAATCTAAAAGTTTGGAGTTTTTTCTTCCAAATGAAAAATAGTTCTAGGTTTTTTCTTCCAAATAAAAAATAGTTCATGGTTTTTAAAGGGTTTCTCCCAATAACAGTAAACGCCATTTTAAATATCGCGTTAAACGATCAAGCGTTTGTTAAAACATTTTGAAAAAATTTTGATTTTTGAAAGATTGTGAATTAAAATGGCATCAAAAAATATTCTGGATTTTTTTTTGGCAACCTAAAAAGTTTGGGGTTTTTTATTCTGGATGAAAAATATTTCGGATTTTTTAAAGGGTTTTTCCCTATTTTCTGACGAATTAATACTTTTGATAGGGTCATTTGGGTCAATAATTGATTAGTAATTGGGAATGAATAAAAAATAGCAAAAATTGCATTTTTAACTTTTTAAATGGCAAAAGCTAATACTTTAAACCTTAAAAATATTTCACCTACATTTTAAACTCTCAAACTAATTATATTTAGAGAAATAGTAACAAATACCCTTCAATAACTTCTAAATTAAAAAACAGAATCTGATACATTTTTTTTATCTTGTTCACTTTCAAAATGATAATTTTGCCCTTTCTCACATTGTTACTTAATTTGTTATATTTGGCAAAAATGCGTTAACAAATACAATATTATCGCTAACAATATCAGTTAGCATGATAATATTATCGTTAGTTAGCATGATAATATGAGTTAGCGTGTTAATCAAAAAGTTATATGTTGTTACTTAATTTGTTATCTTTGGCAACAAGCTAACAAATACAACATTAGCGCTAACAATATTAAGTTATTGTGCTAATTGATATTGTTAGCGATAATATTAAGTTATTTTTGGCACGATAATATGAGTTAGCGTGCTAATCAAAAAGTTATATGATACATTATCATTAACAATATATTATTGTTATACGATATTAACTCGATTATCATCATTGTTATAGGGTCTAAATAGTAACGGCTGAATGTTGCTGAATGCGGAATCTAGCGGAATTAAATCAAGATTTGTTGCGAAATCTGGCTGATTAGACAGTGATGTGAATGGTAACAGCTGAATGTTGCTGAATGCGAAATAAATATCTAACACATTATATATGTGTAACGGAACAACAAAATAAATGAAAATATATACTTGTGAAATAACTAAATAATATTTATATATATTAACTAATTTTAAAAAAATAAATATACAGAATTTATAAATTTGGATTCATAAGAATTTACTAAGCATCAAAATAAAATAAAAATAAAAATATACAACTAAAGTTTATAATATTTTGATATTATTAATTCATTAATAAGAACTATCTCATATTTCTTGTTTAATTCCCTCTCTATTGTATATTTGTATACATGTAGACATCATTCATCTACATTTCTCAAGTCTTCTAACACATGTCAGACTCATAATCATCTGATTTATTAAATAATTGAAAACATATTTAAGATAACAAACTAATTGTAGAATAAATATATTAGTTTATATGTTAACTAAAATAAAATAAAAAATATTGAAAGTTTTAGATTTATAATGGTAAAAATTTATTAAACAAAAAAATGAAGAATTTCATGTAAATACAAGAATAATTTGATAATTTGAAATTGATAGTATACTCATGTTATAACCACTATTATTCATGGGACTCTTTGAAAAATACTCTATTTATGTTTAAAATTTTGAAAAATACCCTAACTTTTCTTTCTATTTTGAAAAATACATTTTTAATTTCAAAAGACTGTTTTGACCTATTTTAAACAAAACATTAACAAATAATTACAATTACAACCAAATGAAACTTTATAAATTCAAACTTTACATATATTTAAAATTTATAAACTATTAAAATTTTAAAAGTTGATAAATCTATCTTCCATTTTTAATGTTTATCTTTAAACACATTTAAATATTTTTGAAACTTTATATAAACAATCTTAATCTCACCCTTATTTAAATTTTATATAAAAAACCTTATATTTTTAAAGAATTTTTAATAAAATCTAAACATATAATTAAAAGTTTTTAGTATTTTAAAATGAAACAAAATCAAAAACAAATCTTAATATTTAATATTTATTTTTTGAATTACGTTTTGATTAAATTAGTTAAAAACATATTAGGATAATTAAGTCATTTCACATATAAATATAAAAAATGTATATTTCAAAATTGAAAAAAACAAAGGTAGTTTTCAAATTAAAAACTCATCAAAGAGTACATATTTCCAAAATTTCTCATTATTTCTATATTATACTTATTATTAAAAAAAGAAAAAATTGATGATATATATTCATGATGCCAAAACAAATTAAAAAAAAACAAAAAATTATATTTGTGGGTTCCACAAAGCTTTTTTCATAAACATTTTTCAAATTCTATTCCTCAAATCCAATTCTACAAAATTCCTCAAACTCCATTCCACAATATTCCTCAAACTTAACCGGTGTCCATTCTTTTGTTTTCAGCCTCATTCAGCTGAATTCCACAATTATGTTGTTACCAGTTAGTGCCATAGTCATTATTATCATCAGTTAACTCAATGATATTTTTAGTAATTATTTGAGATAGAAAGAATACATTTGGTTTAAAATTTGTGTATCTCTCCTAGCTCACCTAATTTTAAAATATTCACTCCTATTTTCTAATTTTCATATTATTCAAGGATATAGATTAAATTCTCCCTTATATTTACACATAAAACTAGGCCCGCGACTAATACCCAAAACTGAAAACCGAACTCGGATCCGACCCAAAAAAACCGAAAGAATTGCTCCGATGCCACAAATCACCGAACCGGTCGCTCGGATGCCACATTTTTAAAATGAATTTTATTTACAATTTTTTAAAAAATCGAAAAACAGGGAAAAGACATGAGAACCAAAACATTGTTGAAGTATTTACGATCCAACCAGGGTTATATCCGAGAACCGCAAACCCGACCTGGATACACTGGATATTAATCTTCCAAATCCCTAAATTCACCGTTTTTGTTTTTTTTTTCTTCAAGTAAAAATTTAAAATCAGAAAAGAGTAGAAGAAAGAAAAAAGCGAAATCGAAGAGAATCTCCTAACGAAAACTCAAACTAGAGTGAAGTTTTGAATCGACTAATGATGTTGTTGAGAAACAGCAAAGAAACGACGGAACGGATAGAATCGGCTCAATCGACCGAACCGTCGGAGCCAACAGAAGCGGCGGAAGAAGCAGCGATCTCGAAGTCGATAGAATCCACGGAACCCCCGGAGCCAACAGAATTGACGGAGGCAATAAGAGAATCGACGGAAATCTAGTCTCCGACAGAACAGCCGGAAGAGAGAGAAACAATAGAGGCGACAAAAACGGTGGAAACGGAAGTTCTTCCAAGTCATTCAAGCGAAGAATCAAATCCCGAACCGAAAAATTCGCAATCTGAGGAGAAGATGAACTCAGGGGAAGAAGAAAAAGAAGAGGATGAATCGGAAGAAGAGGAAGAAGAAGAAAAACAGGAAGAGGAGGAGGAAGAGGCGGCGGTTGAGGATTTGTCTGGTCACGAAGTGGAGAATAAGGTATTGTATCTTGTTTATTTATTTCATGAACTTTGAGATTGGTAATGGAAAGGAGAATGAAGATTGAGCATGGATAAATTTGAGTAGATAGTATATTAGGTATTAATATATTCGAATAGGTTCAACTACGTTCGAATATGTTACTATGAACAGTCATTGCTAAGTTCAACTGGATATGTTGGGTACAACTACGTATATTAAGATTCAAATAAGGTTCAACCGGTTAATTAAATTTATTTGATTGAACCTGCAGGATGATGAGGATGATGATGAGGATGAAGGATGAGTCTGAGGCTGATGAGGAGAAGGATGAGTCTGAGGCGGCTGAAGAGATGGAGGAAGAGAATGAGCTGGAGGTTGGTAATGAGCCTCCAAGAAAAAAACAGAAAACAGTTGCAGTTGAGAAAAACGTGCGGCCTAAGAAGAAGGTTAGACCTGCATCCTCAAAGTGCTGTCATTTTTTGGTTTTGGAGGAAAAAAAGAAGAATAAGACTGCAGACAAAGTAGTGAAAGAGACAAAGGCTGCAGACAAAGGAGGGAAAGAGACAAAGGCTGCAGGCAAAGGAGGGAAAAAGAGGAAGGCTGCAGGCAAAGGAGGGAAACCGAGGAAGAAGAGGTGAATAACCTATGTTGGTGGTGTTTCTTGGTATTGTATAAACTATGTTTTTTATGGTACAACTAAGTTTCTTGGTATTGTATTTTGGTACAACTATGTTTCTCAACGTATTGGGAACTTTTGATATTTTGGGTACAACTAAGTTTTTAGTAGTTCAACTATATAATGTTTCGACTCAGTTTTAGTATTTTTGGTACAACTCAGTTTGCATTGGTTCGAGTCAATACGAACTTACACAATAAACAACATTAACATTAGATATTTCATAAGCACTAAAGACAGTTAGTTAGGTCTTACAAAGAAAATAAACACACGACATGAAAAACAATTAGCTTTAACACTATCTTGTTAGCTCTAACAATAGATATTAGCTCTAACATATCTTGTTAATATCTTGTTAGCTCTAACAATAGATATTAGCTCTAACAATATCTTGTTAGCTCTATAACGCCCATACATGCAGCACGACATCTAACACAACTTAAAGAAGATCTCTTGCAAAGTTTGAAAAACAGAGGTCTAACATTTATAATATAAAAACAGAGGTCTAAGTTAGAAAGACATAATTAAAAGAAGACAAGTGTTAGGACNTTTCCATCGACGATTTACGTCGACCATAAAATCGTCGGTAAATAACATCTAATTAGCAACTAATTTACGACGAAAATGAATTTCGTCGTATAATCGTCGTTACTTGGGACGAATTGAAGTCGTCGTAAAATCGTCGTAATATGCAACGATATTACGACGAAATGACAA
>OVBJ01003924.1:0-10350 GCA_900406535.1 Noccaea bulbosa | reverse complement strand
GAGGATCATGCGTTGAAACTCAATAGAATCGTCGTCGAAATATCCGATGAGCCTAGAGTGATCCACGAATCCAGTGGAAGGAGCTTTGAGGTGATCGGGTGGGAGGTGACACGAGAAATCGACCATGTAAACGGGTCTGGCTCGGGTCATGGCATAGACGGTTAAACCGGAGACTAGAATCGCCGTGCAGATGATTGTACTGACCAGATTATGTTGGAGATGAATCCAGAATTGGCGGAGGTCGTCTTCATTCATCAGAGATGCTTCCATGGAGATAATGATGGCGAGAGCGAGTAAACATAAGGTCAAGAGATTCGAGATTAAGTAATGGTAACCTAATTTCACATACTTGAGATTCACGCTATCGGTTTGTCGGTTCTGTACTCCAACATAACCATCACCACCACCACCACCGCCGATTCGTGAGTCTCCGGCACCGTCCATGTTGAAGGGTGGCCAAGCACTGAGATTTAACTGATAGAAAAAGTTATAAAGATCGATCTTTATACGAAAGCCTAACAGGAGAATGCTGTGACTAACAAATTCAGGCGTCCTTTTTTATTCTTGAGCTGCTGAAAGGGACCATAAAGGACACAACTTTGACGATGACCCACCAAACCCAGAGCTTTGAAATGCATTTATTTGAGGGCTGCCCACTTTCACCGCCCCTCAACTCACCACCATAGACAGTGGCTGATCCAGAAGTAAATTAATTCCCGCCATTCAGCCCCATCCCCCGACAGGCGGACCCGGAAATAAATTTTATTGTCCATATATACTACCAAAAAAAAATCGTGTATGCAAAGTTTTAACATCGGTTTTACATCACTTAAAGAAATGACTAAAAATGGTGATACAAATAATTAACATCGATTTAAATAATAAATAATATTAATATATATCACTTGTAAAAATGATGTTAATATGTAACATTTTAGTATTTGTTTCGGTTATTTTAAATGATATCAAATATCTCCATCACTTGTAAATAATTGATGTTGAAAATAATACATATATTTTTAAATTATAAAACGTAAATTTTAAATAATAAATATATTTTACTAATAAATATATTTCCCCTAAAATAAATTAAAATTAAAATTCTTCTAATATTTTCAGAATTTGTCTTTTGACAGTTAATTGGTTTCTATATAGGAAGAAAATAGTGGATACAATCATCCCAAATTAATAGTTTACAACTTACAACAATAAAAAAATCTTGCGAAATTTTAATTCTGCATAAAATGAAAATCTAAAAATCTTATTATTAGTTCTAAAGAAATATAGGGATCTGAATATAATTATTTATCTAATACCATTTTAATTTTTTTGGGAAGTTAATTTCCACTTATCTTTTTTGGTTCAAAAAAATAAGAAGTAAATAATGAACGTGTTTTGATGAATTTTAATTACTTCTAAAAATATTCAAATTGGCACATTCTTATACAAAATAATCACAAATTTGAATATACATGAAGAATTTTTCATTTAATAAATTCTCAATACAATTAGCTTTTAAACTAAAACTATAAAACCGTCGATTTAAATTATTTCACGGATGGAACACGTATCTTTAGAAAACAATCACAAATTTGAATATAACAAATGACTCTAAAATTTCATATAAAAAATAAAAAAATTCAGTTTACTTTTTATCTAAAACTATATTATTTTATTTTTACTTCATAATCATTTCATCACGCACTAATTTTTCTGGTGATATTTAAATATAGATAAAATAATTAAGATGCATTGTATATATTTTTTTGCTTTAGAAATATATTTATAGATAGAATTAATATAAAAATTACCAAAAGACACAAAACCTTTTTTGATTGGGGAAATTTCAAAAATACACCTTTTGAGTAAAAGAACCCTAAACCCTAATTACACCTCTAGGGTGACTATTTTCAAAAATACACTATTTTCAAAAATACACTTTTTCATTGAGTAAAATAACTAAACCTCAAACACTAAAATATAAACCTTAAACCTTTAAATCTAAACCCTAAATCCCAAAATCTAAATCCTAATTAAGGATTAGTGAACACAAACTTATAGATTAAACTTAGGAAATAGTGTATTTTTGAAAATTGTTATACTAGAAGTGTATTTTTAAAAATTAACACCGTATTTCTTAAAATTTCTCTTTTTGATTTGTTTAATTTGATTAGTTAGTTACCATTTTTATCAAACAAGCTATTATGAATCATTTCAAATTATTTCAGTTATTATTACCATGTAGTTTACAAAAATAATTAGTTTCATAAAAAATGATTTCATAAATTTAATTTGATAAATCCTTAAAAACATTTAGAGCTAAAATTTTGTAAGTTTTGCATACAATTGTTAAAAGAGAAAAGGTGTTAGTATATGTTAAATCTTTTAAATATGATAATATTACATATATTTGTGGGAAAATTTTATAAATACACCTTTTTAGGTGTAAATTTTCAAAACTACACCTATGTGTCTATTTTCAAAAATACACTTTTTCATTGAGTAAAAGAACTCTAAACCCTAAAATATAAACCCCAAACCCGAAAGTCTAACTTTAAACCGTTAAATCTAAACCCTAAACTCCAAAATCTAAACCCTAAGTAAGGGTTAGTGAATCCAAACTCATAGATTAAAATTAGAAAAAAGTGTAATTTTGAAAATTGCTATACTAGAAGTGTATTTTTGAAAATTTACCTCTTAAGAAGTGTATTTCTCAAATTTTCTCTATATTTATGTTGATATTATTGATTAAAAATATTTAAGTGATCTTATCTCAAGAGAAAAAAATAAGTAAATTTATTTGACTATCAAATTTGAATGACCAAAATTCAGTTATATAGGAAAAAAAAAATTGATCAAATAAAGTAGTTGAACAAAAGAAAGAAATTAATGAGAAAAATATATTATTTGATATGGGGGTAATAATTATTATCTTTAATCTTTAATAATTTGCATGAACTATATTTTTTTCCATTGGAGGCAACAGCCGCCATCCCAAACTTATGTGGCTCCGACATTTACAACACGTATTTGAAATGTATATTTTTTTTCGTTGGAGGCAGCAGCAACCCTCATCACACAATTCACAACATGTTCATTATTTACTTCTTTTCTTTAACTAAAAGACTATCACCTCCGGCGTCAGCTTCTCCGCCATACAAGTTCTACCAGCTTTGAAATTCATTTATTTGAGGGTTGCCGACGTTTATTTTAAACATGGTATATATTTGTGTTGATATTTATTGATTAAAAATTTTAAATTTATAAGCGATTTGATCTCGAGAGAAAAAAGGTAAGTAAATTTATTTGACTATTAAATTTGGATGACAAAAATTCAGTTACTGTATATAGAAAAAATGATAAATTGAAGTACTTGAACAAAAGAAAGAAATTAATGGGGGAAATATATTATTTGATATGGGGGCAATCATTCTCATCTTCAATAATTTATATGAACTATATTTTTTGTCATTGGAAGCAACAGCCTCCATCCCAACCTGTGTAGCTCCGCCACTGCCCCCATACTCAGCTTTAGAATTCATTTATTTGAGGGTTGCGACATGGAGCCCCCCCCCTCCACTATACACTCAAATTTTTGAGGTCTTTCTAAAACCCCCAATCAATGTTTTCTCTGTCTATTCCTCCAAAAGATATTAAAAATTATAGTAGCAATCAATTCACCCGAATCGCGATTAGGTGGAAATATGCATAAATTCATTTGTTTGGGAAGAAATAGGCAGAGTACTTAATCTGAGGGCAAATAGGCACGATTTATTGAGTTGGGAGAGAAAGAGAGTGGCAGTCAACCCAATTTGGAATTTTTAAAAATATTAAACAAATTGATTAACCTATTTATATCTACAACATTTTTTGGTATAGTAAACAGAACGTATATTGCTATGAAAAAATAGTATCAATGCGAGGATAACACAATTTACTTGAAAAAACATAACATTACTACATTAGTAAAGTGTTTGACATATATAGACATATCATCCTACTTGTCCGAATATTTTGATTTAAAATACTAATAGGAAAACTATTTTTGGGTTTTACTTTACATTACACTAAATTAATATATCCTGCAATATATTAAAGAGTAAGCTGTTTTGATTACGTTGCGAGCTTACAGATTTTTGAATTATTTTTTATTTAATTAAATAAATTTATAATTGTATAGTCAAAAGGACGCGGATCCTGTTGTACCCGCTTTAGTTAAAAAAAAACACAGAAATTGAGATCCACATGCATTAACATAAGTTTCCGTAAAACTATAAAACGTAACATTTCACAAAATTCGCTGTACATTCGTATTTCCTAGCCCAAATTCTGGGTAGAAAAGTCCAGAAACATGATTGGTCCAGAAACATAATTCTGGGTATTTGCAAACGCCAAACGGCGGTTTAATTATTTGATTTGGAGTTCTAAAATTTCTGAATATTTTTGAAAACCCACCAGCTTAAGCGAGCAAATCACATTTGAAAATTTTGGAAACAAATCGTCGTATTAATTGCCTGTTATAAATATTACAATTAATTAGTGAAGATTTTGCATCCATGATATGTTTAGAAAAAAAGAATTGTCCATTGAGGACATGGCCAAAATAATTTCCTCAAAATTCAATTTCACAATTATCTGAAACAACCTTTCTATGTATAGTTTTAAGGAGGGAAATTTGTGGAATTAAGATTTGGTGAAAAATAGCATAATCATATTTATTGACATGAAATACTTAAAATAATTTTTTGACACATATCCTTTAAAAGAATTATAAAATATATATTGATATTTTTTTTATGATCCATGGTTGAATTTGCCTTGAGTAAAGTTTTGTAGCATTTTTCTAATGATATTTTAAGTTTACTTGAATCATAAATTTTTTTAAATATTTGTAAATGAATCACATAAATATTTAGAAAATATAAAATTACCGTGATCAAATAACATACATAAATCAATTATCAAATAAGCATCCGACATTAAAAAGACCTAACTACAAAAATAATATAATTCATAATATATGTTAAGAAAAACAATAAACAGATGTGAGAAGAATATTTTTAATCAAAAACAACCACTTCTTATTATATGTTACAAAACAAATTTTAATAAGAATATGAAGAAACTAAAACATATATTAATATACAATTTTTTTTTGACATCATATTGATATACAATTAAATAACATAAATGTCATATCTATTATATTTAAAATAAAAAATTTAAAGTTAATATAATCCTGTGCATTAGGCGCAGGTAATCACCTAGTATACTATTATTTGCGAATTGATTTTGAAAAATAGAACTCTCTTATTCACTCTTACAAAGAAAATGATATTGATACCCTTGATGAAATCACATAATAATCTCTATTGTCACCACTGATAAAAAGCTATTAAATAATTAAAATCTCTTAATTTATTATAACATCGATCCTTTAATATTATCTACATTAAAATATATATTTGTGTGGTTAGTTTCGTATATTGTTATCTATATAGATCGCAGCTATTAAAATTGTAAGTTTAATCTGTTAGCTTTGAGAAGAAACTATTCTGGAAATTGTTTTAGACTTTGGAGTAGAAATTTAGCCTTCTATATCCTTTCAGAGGAGGTACAATATTATCATCTGGGAAAATAGGTAGCCATCAGTTACATATATAAAAACTGGTGGGTTAAACCTGGTAAATTTTTTGAGATTCACCTTTATGATTCATTCCGTTTACACAACGTGTTTCACAGTCCATGTATACGCTAGATCTATGTGACGTGCTAACTGTAACATCCCGGTTTGTGATAAACGAGGAGAAGCTTAAGAGAATTGATTTGGTTATCTATGTCAACAAAATGCATTTATTTTTACGGTTAAACACCCATAAATAACTCCAGAGTTAAGCGTGCTTGGACTGGAGTAGTGGAAAGAGGGATGATCTTTTGGGAAGTGGTCTGCGAAAATCGTGTAAGTGAGGCCAAAACACGGGAAAATATCGGGTGTTGATTGCAGGGATAGTAAATAAGTCGGTAGAACATCTCAAAAAATAACAAACCAACCGTCGGACAGGGATAGGGCCCATGGGCCGAGATAGAGTGTGGGTGACTCACCGAGATGGGCGGTCCGAGCGTTATAATTTGGTATCAGAGCCAAACCCAGACGAGAGTGTGGAGTCAAGTGGAGTGGCCTTGACTCACACCGTCGGGGGGTGACGATCCAAGGCGCAACGAGGATGTTGCGCACAGTAGTTATAACATCCCGGTTTATGATAAACGAGGAGAGGCTTAAGAGAATTGATTTGACTACCTATGTCAACAAAGTGAACTTACATCCATAAGTAACTGCAGAGTTAAGCGTGCTTAGGCTGCAATAGTGGAAGGATGAGTGACTTTTCGAGAAGTGGTCTGCAGAACCCATGTAAGTGAGGCCAAAACACGGAGAAAGATTAGGTGTTGATTGTAGGGATAGTAAATAAATCGGTAGAACATCTCAAAAATAACAAACCGACTGTCAGACAGGGGTGGGACCCATGGGCCGAGAGAGGGCGTGGGTGACTCACCAGGATGGGCGGTCGGGCGTTATATTAACAAAGGTACTTGAGAGATGCATCAATTGGTTCAAACAGGTAGCTAATATTTCCAGTAATATCTTCTTTGATTTGGGTAAAATATCGGGAAATATCAGATTGAACAGAAAGTGTAAAAATCAATGTTTTTTTAACTTTTTTTTTGTGAAATAGGTTATCGTCTTATTTATGTTTTTGTTACTAGGTGTGTGATCGCAATTGGTATAACCTATTATAACAGTCTTTTAGAGTTTGATTGTATTTTATCTTTGATCCTTGATTTTGCGCTTCTACCATGACTAATTTAAAATTTGTTTCCACTCATACACGAAATTTCTCCCTTATGTTGCCTAACTGCTGGCCTTGATGACGAGGTAGCGGACGAAGAATGACTGTCAAGATTGTCAAGTGACGACTCCCAATGAAAAGCTCTGACGGTAATTCGAATCAGCGGATACAAAGATGATAGTTCCTGCCAAGGCAGCGGCGGCTCAAACTGGGAAGAAGCAAGCATCAGCATATTTTGTTAAAAAGTGTTGTGTTAAATTGTTTTCAGTTTAATAAGTATCGATTTGCAATTTATAGTCTGGAAAAATAATGAATCACGCATAAAAGTTTATAAGTTCGACTTTTTGAGGTCTGTGTCTACCAGTTTTCAGGAATCATCCCAACAAAGTTTGATTCTCTTCATTGAGTGTTCTTTAAGTTATTTGCAGTTCAAATGTAGAAAATGCTTACATGTAACATGAGCTCTTCTCTCAAAAAAAAAACTTATTTTAGTGATTTTCCTGATCTGCATTTTATCTCTCTCATTTCCCGTTAAAGGTGTTGTTTTTTATCTCACGTATTTCGGAGTTTGTCATTACCATAAGGATTCTTAACTCAGTTATGTACATCATCATTTTATACCCAAACGCCACCATTTACAATGGTCGTCTCTGGACTTTACAAACAAAAAAAGAGAGCAAATTCCAAGTCTAATTTCTCTCTTTCCAATATGTCAGATTGTTCTTTGAATATAATCTCCAACTTATATGACATTAAGCCTCTATTAGTGATACAAACTATTTTAGGTTGTACTCTTCTTTTCCTATACCCTCTATGGGAGTGAATTTATAATGTAAATATTTAGATGTTTTTTTCTTCAAGCCACAGAAGTAGGATATACGTTACATTTTGGCATAACATGATGGGAAGAAGATTACATGTGTCTGTCTCTTATATGCAAACCCACATTATTTCTTGGTAAGTTGTTTTTTAAATGCAACTCTAAAATCTGTCTCTTATCTTTGCTTACTCTAGGTGGAGGAAAATGTATGTGCAGAGAAATATAATTGTAACCTCTTTTGATGCTTACAATGTCATTCATATTAAGAGACCGCAAACAAATTCATTTGCAACGAAAAATAAAGTGACGAACGCCGTGGAGCTACAAGAAAGTGACAAACATGCTGGAAAACTAAGAAACAGTCGAGGGATTACGAAGACTAAGTAAAGACGAGGGATGACCGATAAAATATTTGTGTAGTAGTCATTGAAGAATAAAGCCTCTGATGGAGCAGCTCAAGGTTATGATCGAACTAATATAACAGCAGTACTACAATGATAATTTACATATATATACTCTGCTTTATTTTCTATTTTTCTTAACTGGCAACCATTCAAGATTTGTAAGAAAATTAGCCTTTATCTACACGTAAAGAATGAACAAAAATATTGTTTAAAACAAAAAAAAATCCCGGGCAACCCTCTAGTTAAAATATTGAAAACAACAGCCTGATTCCTAACTGTCAAAGTATTTACTATGGCTTTTGTAAGTTTTTTTTGATAAACCAACTTTTTCGTTAAACCAACAAATAAATTATTGTAATTGTTAATGTGTGAAGTTTAGACTTACAGTCTATCTACACTTATATAGGTCCCTATTGGTAAATACTGTGGTTTTATGCTATGACTGTTAGCTTTTGACTATTAAAGTGACTGTTAATTTTAAAATTTTTGAAACTCTGATTGGTAAAAATGCTATATAAGCTGTGATTGTTATTTTTAATAATATTATTTTATCTAATTCATAAATTAAATAGTATATTGTCAAAATGAGCATTATATTTAAATAAAATTATTATTAAAAATAAACACAAATTATTAGCAGAAATAATCAATAGGAAAACTAATTTAAAAAAAAAAACAAAAACAAAAAACTATTATTTTTTCATATAGTTATTATTCGGCTATAATAAATGAAGAAAAATTTTATCTAGCAAATCAAGGTCTTGCAGTGGCATTTTCCTTATGTGAATTGCCCCACTAATTTCCTGAAACGAAATAATATTTTTCCAGTATCAACTGATTATTATATCATAACATAAATAATCTATCATTTAAATTTGTTAAATGAGATTTACCATGCATCGATCATCCCACCATTCATCGTCCATCTCGATTTTTCCAGTACGCTTATCGACCATAACTCCGACAAAGTTGCATAATCCGAAACAAATCAGCTGTTGCTATATTTTTGTTTCTACAATTTATTATTCTCGATGAATAAGGCCAGATAGCCCAAAAAATAAATATATAAGAAAAGAAAAAGTAAAAAATAGGAGAGAGAAACTTTTAAAAGTCTGAAAAAGAGGCTTTTTAAAAAAATGTATCGACAACAGCAAAACAGTTATTGGAGACTTGAAAGACTTTAGAAAATATTAAAGTCTTTAAGGCAAAAAATAAACTTGAAAAAACTATTATTTTCCTAAAAATCCTCAAGGTCTCCTTACCAATTGGGATCATAGTTTCCAGTAATAACATTTTCATTTTAATAGTAAACCAAACAATATCAATTATTTGGTTTTTTTAACAGAAAATATAATATCAAACAAACCATAATTTTTTTTTTGACATCGAAACTTATGTATTACTTATATTGTATCGAAAAGGGAAGCTGGGTGAGCTAACCAGTCCGGTACCAAGATGTTTACATAGGAAAAAGTGGATCCGCGTGCTCTTGCTTCTTTGGAAAGACAATCAGCACGGATATTACAAGAGCGTGGAATAAAAGAGATAGAAAATGATGTAAAAAAGGAGTGAATTTCATGAAAGGCTTCCAATTTTGTTGCCATAATCGGCCAATTGTCTTCTTCCTCTAGGAGATGAACTAGTTGTAAGCAATCAGATTCAAACCGGAAGGAGGTATGACCCAAGCGCAATACATGTTCCATGGCCCAGATTAACGCTTCAAATTCTGCATGGAGGGGAGAAAGTACCTGAGTCCCTGCTGTAGCTCCGTGATATGCTCAACATTTGCATGCATTTAGCACATTGATTAGCTTAAGTTCTGTGTATAATGAGTCTCATTCCATTGCACTTAGTGTGGATTCCCTCCACTTAGGAGCATTTAGTTCTTAGGGAAGCATTTTGCATTTCCATTGCATTTGGAGTATGTTTTGCAGGCTTAAGAAGCTTTGGGGAGATGAGACGTTCGGACGTGAGATCGGAGACAGACGGGAAGCAGATCAGAGCTAAAGCGCGCTAAAGGAAGGAAGCGAAACAGAGGACTTGGGCAGAAGAAACAGAGGACTTGAGGAGCCAGACCAAGACCCGAAAAGGAGAAAGTCAAGGCACGCGGCGTTGACCAAGGGACCCATTCCCCACTTACTATATAAACTCTTAAGACCTAATGTTTTAGGCATCTTATCTTTTGTTGTCTTTAATTTAGCCTTGTAACTCGACTTCTCTGAAAGAACATATAGATCTTTGTCTCTTTGAGATCTTGTCGAATCTTTCAAGTTAAGAAGTA